>MU688278.1:5074-15709 GCA_026770625.1 Nicotiana glauca | reverse complement strand
GCCCCAATTTTAGCTCGGTATTCTTTCTCTTTTGCTAACCATTCCCATTGGACTTGGGCTCCATCAGTAAACTGCTGTACATGAGGTCTCTTAGCGAGTCTCCCAGGAATCTGGAACCTTTTGCCGAACTAGATCAAATACTTAGGGTCCACTTCACCCTTTGCTCGGTCTTGTATCATAGTGCCAGGTTCCAGAAACCGACTTTCATTCCATATTTTTCTAATTCTTGCTTCCGGGAAAGTAGCTTTAGGACCCAACTCAATAATTTGTTCACTCAAATCTTCATCATTATGCACTGTTTGGAACCTCCCAAATTGCCGCAGGACCCTGTAAGGCGCATAAGGTTGTATGCTCCGAATACCCATTAGAAGAATATATGGGACTTCTGCTGAAGTGTAGACAAGTTCAGTATCGGGAAGCCACCCATAAGCCCATTCAACCTTATCTGCATTCAATGATCTCAAACATGATGACCAAGCCTCAACACCTTCGGGAAATTTAATGCCTGTGACCCGGGTCTCAAACTCATTGATGCAACTAAGTCCAGTCAACCCGAAATTCATATATCCCGCGCGGTGGCATAGATGCTCCTGAATCCACATCTGCAATAAGAGATTACACCCCTGAAAGAGTTTCTCACCTTCCCGACACTTAGTTAAAGCCCGATATATTTCCGCTACAATCAAGGAAACCACCGTGCTAGTAGGTTTTTTCATGGCTACATCCACCATTCCTACTAGCCTGAGGTCTATATTTCCATCTTTCCTTGGGAAAATCACAATCCCTAGAAAAGCCACCATAAATGCTAACCCTCACCGAGCCTCCCATTTGTCCTTATTTCCAGTGTGTGTCAGGCTGGTGTTAGGTTCTTTGAAGCCCCTCGGGTTGCCATATCGATGATAGAGAAAATACAAAGTACAATACCCTTCCGCTAGACACGGATCTTGGACATCCCGACTGATATTCAGCAAATCTAAGAACCTGTGGAGTGTGACCGGTCTCGGTGATAAGGGATATCTATTTCGCATGTTTCCGTTGAGACCTGCATAGCCTGCTATTTCTTCCAATGTCGGTGTGAACTCACAATCAGAGAATCTGAAGACATTTCGAGTTGGATCCCAAAACAGTATCAATGCTTCGACAATATCTTTTCTCGGTTTTACGTTCATAAGTCCCATAAGGACACCTAGAATTTTCACCACTGATTGTTTACTTCCATCTCCGAGGTCATCCCACCACATATGGAGCTTAAGGGGTATCTCGCTCAGGACTGAGAAGGTTTCGATGTCATTTGAATTCATCCTGCACATTTTATTTAAAAGAATTTAATGATTAAATAAAAAAGGCTATTTTTTGCAAACTTTTTTGTTTAAGAAGCTACACATTCGATGATTAAAAATACATCAAAATTTCACATCCTGGGGCCCGTGGGGCATCACTCAGCATCGCCACAGGCCAACGCAAGACTGAGAAAGTTTTAATGTCAATTGTGACTATTTTAGCAAAACGGGCCATGCAACGGCTTATTTAACAAAGTGGCTATTTTTTTGTAAAATTTTTATCTAAATAACAAAACTTGATTTTGTGGATATGGCCTTTCAGCACTTCCGAAAGGGAGATTTTAAGGCTGTACCCGCAATTTATTTAAAATGATGCAGGGTGACTGTTCTTGCAAAAACAGCCTTCCGGCGTCCTTTTGAGGGACATTCGGCTTATTTTAAACAAGAATGGCATCACCCGAATTATTTATGATAAAAAATTAAAATTTGACATTTTTTTTGGGCTATTTTTACAAAAGGGGTGGTTGGACCCGATGAGGGTTGCCTACGTATCTCACACTTGGTGAGAATCAAACCAGCGTAGTTCGGGCCGATTGGCCAAAATCAAGACTATTTCTTTTACCACAATTTACTTTCTATATTTTTTTTTCCAAATATTTTCTATTCATATATTTTTTTATTATTTTTCAAAAATCCGGCAGCATTTCAGTATTATTTGGACATTGGGTTTTCACAATAAATGGTTATCCTCCCTTAGTCCTAACACTGCTATTTTTCACAATTTATCACTCAATGTATACAAGCCGGTCAACGTGCGGATCCGAGCAAATAAATACAAGTAGCACGTAATATGCATCATGATGGTCATTTCAATTTGGGTCACCTATCCTAGACGGACCCAACTCCTGTGTTGAGTCTTCTATGTCAAAATGCACGTGATGCAAATAAGCGTCCTACTAGGGATTCAACATGAGTTTATTGTTCTTCTAGGTTTAAATCCTAGGTTTATTGGTCTAGACCTGGCTTACCCGAGCGGACAACTCGGGCCGAGGGGGAGGCAGCGTACTGGGGATACAGAAGCTCGCCCGGCTTTGCAACTTATACCTCGTTCTAAATTGTGAAAAAGACTCTAACATAAGAGAAGCTACACGAAGTGCACCCTTCTCCATGATGTAGAAGACTCAGAAAGAGGGAGGGATTCGCGGCAGTTTATATAAAATTCAACAAATATTAAAGCGGTAAAGCATTTAGCATATAAGGCATGGAACATGTATCAAAATAAAAAATAAAGCCAAATACAACAATTTAACTGAGCTCAAATTCTTGAACCCTGAACCGAAGTTCTGGGTTCTATTCCCCAGCAGAGTCGCCAGAGCTGTCACACCTCATTTTTCCGAGCTTTACTACACCCCGGGGAAGGGATATAATAAAAAAGGAGTTTTTCCAATTTAAGGACAACCGAAACAGGATTCGTTTTATTTAAGATTCAGAGTCGCCACTTGGGAGATTTATGGTGTCCCAAGTCACCTGTTTGAATCCCGAATCGAGGAAAGGGTTTGACTCTGTTTAACAGTCGCGAACCAGAAATCCGGGTAAGGAATTCTATTAACCCGGGAGAAGGTGTTAGGCACTCCCGAGTTACGTGGTTCTAGCAAGGTCACTCAACTGCTATATTTGGCTAAAATATTTGATTTTAATACATGTTAAACCTATAGTGCAATTTTAAAGTTATTTACCGTTTTTGTCAATTATTATTATTATTTTTTATTTAAGAAAATAAACGTCGTTTAAGAACGTATTTTCGGATCACGTCACATGAAATGCACCCGGATCCTCGACACAATCTTATTCGACGTTTTCGGATTTGGATTTGGGTCGCATGAAATGCACACCCGTATTTATGAAGGTAATATTAATTAAAGCGCGCCTAAAGCGACTAGCATATTGTTATCTTTTGGGAAGGCCGTAAAATTCGCTAAACGGTCCGTCCCGAATACTAAGTATTTTTGAATTAAGTGATTAATGAGGGCCCCGCAATTTGTATATCTGTTTGGCGAGGCTCCTCTCATTTTTATTATTAAAGGACAAATTAAAGTAACTAAATTCTCTATTTTTGTTTTGTCTCTAAAGGTTAATTAATCCATGAATATAAATTCGAGTCTCAAATTCAAGTCCGAATTCAAACAAAAGGGTAGAACCTTTTAGCTTGAACCCGCTACCTAACTCAAGACCCAATTTTATATTTATGGATTAGTTTTCCATATTCCTAATTATTTATTTTTCAAGTATTATCATATTTAGACTTTTAATCTTTATTCCCGTTTCAACCATGCTGCTGGGCCTGAAATCCTTTAGCCCCAAGGATGCAAATTGAGTTTTAGTCCACATTTTAGTCTGATAATGTAAGCTATGACCCAGCCAAAAATTGTACTACTTCACAACTTAGAGATTACTATGCTCTGTTAAAGCCTCACATTTTTTAGCCCAAAATTAGCCCAAATTAAACAAACTAATCAGATCGCATTTTTGAATCTACCGAATTAATATGACTTCAAATTGTTGCAATTCTACTACTTCTAATTTTGACAAATCCAGACTATCTAATACTCTTATTTCTGTTGATATATCTCTAATTCTATTAACGTCAAAATATTGCAATAAAACGTGAATTGGAGTAAATGTCCTGTTATCACAAATTAACTGTCCTTTAACAGAATTGAGCTAATATTTGAATGTTTATCCTTATACAAAAATGAAATGAAAACTGTTTGAATACATATTATTTATCTAATCTAAGAAAATAAATTAACTAACATAATGTGAAAGTAAGCTACAGGTGAGCTGTTGCTAGAAAGAAATGCAAGTTTTAAAACAGTTCAAAATTTCAATTGAATATACATGGAAATCTACTGAGATTCTACTTTCTACATTATCCTCTTACAAATTAAACCGAACTAAACTATTAACATACATAAGACATCTTATTAATCTGATAGTCTACTAGTTAGGAATCTAACTCAGAGTTCATTATGGGATATGATATGAAGATAAAAAAACGAAGTAATGAATTAATAGTCCAATTATACAATTTCCTATAACTTTAGATCACAAATGATATTAACTAAACAATCCAGATCTACACAGTTCTCTACAGATAGAATTTTAAGAATTCAAATCAAGCACAGGAGAGAGATAGGACGCTGAAACAGTATCCAAAACGCATTTATTCCATATTTTGAATCCTGAGATTACAGGAGAGCTTGCAATATATACCTGGAATTTGGAAATGAAACAGGGAGATCAACAACAGTTTTAATGTAGAAACACTTCAACAACAGCAAGTCAGCAATCAACAATTAATCCAGAAATAGCTCTAGAACAAGCCATGAGTAATCAGAAACGACTAAAACCAGTAGATAGGCAAATAAACTCTATTGAACTCAAATTCGAACTTGAAACTAAGCTAGAAAAAACTCCTGAAACTTCCAGCAACCAAATCACAAACCAAAATAGTTTGAACAGGTCCAAAACAACTTGAAATTGAACCTAGGGGCACTAGAGGTTCGGATTAATGACTAGAATTGCAAAAGCTTCAATGTAACAGTGTATCTTTTGAGTTTTTGGAGGTTTTTTCTATTTTGGATTTTTAGAATATTCGAAATTTTAATAGAAATCTGAAATTGCAGAAGAATTGAGGAGGAAAAGATGTGGAATTTTTGGAGGTTCAAAAACTTTTTTCAACAAGGCAAATTAGTGCCTATTTATAGATAATTCCTAAGGTATAGCTTCAAATTTTATTGTACTCTTTTAACCCCTTTTTATTTCTATTTTTAGCCCTTTATTTCTAACTTGTTGCATAAGTAAGTGCACTTATTTAGCTAAAGTCTACATTAGAGCCCAATCTAGAATGTTCTATACCCTTTACAATTCCTGAACTACCCCTACTTCATTTCAGATTTACTAAACCTGAACAAACTACCCTTTTCTATGCCCATATTACCCCTGAAATCATGTTGTAACTACTGTTAACCCATTTTATATACCCAAAATGCCCCCACTTTACTTTTGTAATTACTGTCATTAATTCTTTCCTTCTTCTTTATTTTTGTTATTATAGACTAATTATTATTTAACTAATCTAACAACTATAACCAATTCATACCCTAATGAGTAACCCTAATTAATATCAGAAATTAGCAATTAAGCGAAAAATCAATTCACACTGAAATAAACAATTATTAACAAAACAAACAACAAAAATAGAAGAAAACTTTACAATGCAATTATCCTAATCAAGTAATCATTTTGATCGAATTTTAGAATTTAAACCTAAAAGTACTATTTTAAAACTGTTAACAGAAATTAAAACAAGTTCAAACCCTAATTAACGAAATATCAACAGAAAAAGAAAAACACAAAGAAAACAAATAACACATGCATAAACAAACAGAGATTAAACATAAATAAAAGAAAAAGATTGAGGAAACTTATCTAGGGTTCTCAGAAAATTTCTAATCAACCTGCTCCAGTCACGCTTGAGCCACAATTGTTTGAATACTCTAGAATTCATGATCCGTAACATTCCTAATGGTGTGTTTTCCAAAAGAAAACACATTATTAGGGGTATTACGATCATGAATCCCCAAGGATTGCTAGGGTTCTTGATCAGAATTTTTGAAAAGAATTTTCAAGGAACTCCGGGCATATTCGAAGGGTGATACTATGGGGGTTGGCTAGAGGAGGTTGAGACGAGTCTAAGGTATTTTTTTGGGAATTTTTGGCACACCTTGAATCTTGGCCGAAAAATTAAAAATTAATATTTGACGATTTCCGGCAAGATTTAAAGGAAACTACAAGTAGGAATGAGAAGAGGGGAAAGAGGAGAACTAGGGGTGTTAATTTGGTGGTCATTGGACTAAGTGGTATTCGCCGGCAGTAGGGTTCCGGTGAAGGAAATAGCTTTATTCGAAGGGTTAGAGTAATATTTGAAGGAAACTAATTACAGGGGTGGAAAGAGGAAGGGGAGAGGGTGTTATGGTGTTAAACTGGTGGGGTTTGGTTGAAGTGGTGTTTCCCACCGGTGAGAGTTCCGGCGAGGTCGGCGGCTAGGAGGATGGGGTATGAGGAAGACGATGGATATATTTTTTAGGGTTATGAAATATATCCATTCTTTTATTAATTAAATGCTATCATCTCTGAGCCGTTGGATTAACACTTTGGACGGCTCAGATTTTCCTGACACCTAAACGGTGTCGTTTGCTTTAATAACGGGGCAGGCTGGGTCTAGGGGAATTGGGCCTGGGCAAGGGGATAGGATTGTGCTGGTCATTCAGGGGTATTTGGGCTCCAAACCAAACAACCCAATTCTTTTTATTTAATTCATTTTATTTCTGGTGTTTATTTATCTTTGTTTTTATTTTATATTTTGTATTTTCTGTATTTTCTGATTTTGGTAAAAATTAAACAAAACCTAATTGATTATTTAACTCCTAAAATTATTTAAAGATCAACAATTATCAATTAAAATTGCCTAAGAACTATTTTTGTAATTTTCTTTAAATTTGTTATAAAAATGCAAAATTAAATCCCTAAATACAAATGCATATTTTTTGCATTTTCATATGAATTTTCATGCAATCAATTAACACAAAAATTCAATAAAATTCATAAAAATTGTAAAAAATTATTTTAGTTGAAACTTTTGGAATAATTTGCTTAGGGCAAAAATCACGTGCTCACAGCCGGTTATCAACACCACCTGAGCTAGAGTACCGAACATGCTCAAGAATTGTTCTAAGGTCTCCTGAAGTGCAGGGGTGACAACAAGCACCTTGGGTGCCTGTCCTCCAATCGGATTTACTGGTGGCTCGTTGCTCGAGCAGGTGCTCTAGCTGCACCACGTACCCCTCCTCGGCCTCTACCCCAGCCTTAACCTCTCACAACTCTAGTAGGGGGCATGGGTGTCTGATCGTCAGATCCAGCAGTGCGTGTCATCACCATCTATGAGAGAATAGAAAGTCAAAAATTCAGTATTCGAAGTCAACCAATTTGCACGATAAGAAATCAAAGAAGTGGAATTTCCTAACAATTGAGTAGCCTCTCGAAGATAAGAACATATGTCTCCGTTCCGATCCCCAAAACCCTACTAATCTGCTTATGACTTATTAAACTTATGAACCTAGAGCTTTGATGTTAACTTGTTACGTTCCCAATTTCCCACCTTAGGTTATCATAATGACACCTAGTATCTAAGATTAGGTAATCCTAATATGTAAAGAGAAATAGCGGAAATAATAATAAAATCTCAAGTTTAAACCATTACTCCATTATGATAAATCTCAACAACACATCTAACAATAACTCCAAAGATATGGTGAAACAGAGTCATAAGCTCTACAAGAATGTACTAATAGTTTTCTAATACAATATTGATTTGGAACAAGAATTAATTGTAGAAAGTCTAAAAATAGAAAGTGACTTCGAGGCCTGTAGACGTCGAGTAGGTATACCTTAAAGTCTCTAGAAAGTAGCTAATCAACCAATCAATAGCTTCCAGTACGAGCAGACATACTTGGATCTACACAAAAGATATGCAGAAGCGTAGTATAAGTACACCACAATGGTACCCAGTAAGTATCAAGCTTAACCTCGGTAGAGTAGTGACGAGTCCAAGTCAAGACACCTACTAGGACATGATAAACAGAACAAAAATATAATAATGTGGAGTAATGGAAAGAGGAGAAATGAATGATAACAAAGCAGTTTAGTAACGTAAACTAATGACAGAATTTAAGCAAAAAGACAACAAGAAGGAAACAGATAATGAGAACCACGAATAATAAAATACGGATAAACTGGTAAGACAAGGAATAGTAAAAGCAACAAGAACTGTTCAACCAATAACCCTTTTAAATATGAAATGCACAACAAGAATCACTACTGAGGTACCACCTCGTATTCACATTTCACAATTTCAATCACAATCTTTTCTTATATCATCGCGGGAGCTTTGCATTTAGTTTTGAAAATTATTTTCCCGAAATAGCTACCCGCGTTTTAGCTCACCTTATCTCACCGTGTGACTTCAGGTAGTTCCACTACTAGCAACACGCGTATCAAACCCACCTTATCTCACTGCATGCATATTAACCCTAGACTTATACCATCTCATGCGTATCAATATCACAATATAATCACAAGTCGAACCACTAGTGCCAATATGCCACGACATGCCAAAAGAATCAACAATACAAATGTTTGGCTCATTTCTCAATCACAATGTGTACAAGAATCTCAAAAATAACAAAATGAATGTGATTTGCTCAACAAGAAATATATCTCAACAATTAACAACTTCGCTTCGATGTGATAACTGTTGATACCCAATTTTTCCCTCATATTTTTAACTATATATACATATACTTTCAAAATAATGCATATGCATCATGATTTGATTTACAAACCTACACAAATATTTTTCATAATTTTTCATGATTTTTAAAGACTTTAACTCAATTTATTTCTGCATTTTATTATATAAATGTCCAATGATTACCCTATAAATTATTTTTATGATGAATTAATCATCCAAACGTATCATTTATACTAGAATAATATTTAAATATTGTTAATGCATTTTTTATAATTATATTTATATTTTTAGGCTAAATTACATATTTTTACAATAATAGCCCATATGCATGTAAATTATATTATTTATGCTGGAAATGATTTTCTATATTTTTATAATGTTAAGTAATGACTTTATATAATTTTTGTGCACAAAAACATTTATTATTTATTATTTATTACTTACTTTTATAAATTATTTATTTATTAAATGATGGGTATTTAAAATTTAGCCCTAAAATCCTCCTATTTTTCGGACCTAAGACTACCCAATACACTAGCCCAAAACTCATTAGCCTACTCCCATACCCATTTTAATACCCGATCCAGGACCTTTTAAATCATGACCGTTGATCTCTAAGATAAACGGTCCACGTTACATTCGCCCCCTTAAACCTAACCCACCCCAAACCCTAAATAATTTCTACTACCCCGCCGCTTTAGTACTCTCTCATCTCTCATCCCTTATGAACCCTAGCTACCGTTCCTATAAAACCCTCCTAAATCCGACACTAAATCAGAATCCACCATGGATTCCCTTACCTTATTTTACCTCCCCTCACTACCGGTTCTTCTATAATGTTACCTAGTTTGATCGCCTAAACATGGAAAGAAAATCTCTTAGAAATTGAACCAAATCCGGTTCAGTTCTTCGACCTTTTCCATATGTGTTCGTTCTAGTTCTTTTATGGTATGAATCTCTATGAATCTCTGTGTATCATTGAGATTTTTACTTACCCTAAAATTAGGGTTTTCCAAATTTTCTCTGATTCGAACCAAAGTTGGTTCAAGCCTTTATTTTAAGTATTATCTTCTCTATATTTGCCCTATTGTGTGTAGATTTATTTAATTTTTGCTGATTTTTACCGACCCTAATTTAGGGTTTCAGATCCCTTTTAAATCAAACCAAATCTGACTCGATTCTTTGATTCTGAATAGATTTCTATCTCTGTTCATCTTATTCCATGAAGTCTATGATTTTTATTCCCGTCAATTTGTGTAATGTGCCTAAAATTAAGGTTATGGTATTTTCTCTTTTTATTGATTTCAATTGCTTTCCTTTCCAGTGTTTGACTGATGATCTCCCATGTTTATGTATTAATCTCTACCACTATATAAACCCGTTCCCCCATTCCCTTTAGACAGACTTAGAAATTATTATAACCTCACTAGATCTAAAACTTTACTTTGTTATTTCGTTCTATACTTTGGTCTTAACTGGCTAAAAGCCAAGGCCATTAATTTCTGGGTTTGTGCTTCTCATTGACGATTCAGAACACTCTGGGTTTTGTTCTTTTCTTGTATTTCTCGTTTAACTGGTGAGTCAGTGAACTTTTGCACTTGCATTCTTACATATCCCTAATTTGTACAGGTTATTATTACTGAATTCAAGATCCAACATGCATACGAGTGACGTTTAGGCATTATCTTTCTTAGTTGTGTATGTATTAGTCTCTTTAACACTCGCTTGCTCCTAATGTTGCCTGTTCTGAAGTTATTTGAACTCCTTTATGGTGTCACGACCCAAACCCGGTCGTGATGGCGCCCAGCACACTACTAGGCAAGCCCGACCATTTATAACAATTACCCCAATTATTTAAACAAATAAAGATAAAGCTATCTAAGTCAAAGTCTGAAATAATGGTAAAAATACTAAAAATCTGGCAAAGTACCGAAACAGCCCAACTAGGACCCGGTGTCACGAATATGAGCCTCTATAGAATAC
>MU688272.1:11761-23186 GCA_026770625.1 Nicotiana glauca | reverse complement strand
ATATATATATATATATATATATATATATATATATATATATATATATATATATATATATATATATATATATATACTAGTTGGAGGTAGCCCGGGCTGTGCCCGGGCCCAAGAACCTTATTAATTTTTATTTAACATAAATAAACCTTTTGCTTACAAGTCATGAAACAATGCTAGAAGAAATCTATACAATTTGATTCAAAATGTTTCAAAACGAAGAGTACAAAGTGCTCAATTCTATCAGTTCCCTGATACTTATGTTATTAGGAAGTAGAATGTTTTTGCCTTATGGCCGAGACAACAAGCTAATCTGAAAAATACACAAGTAAAAAATATCTTAGCACTTGTGTGTAATACAAATTATCAGAATTAAAATAAAGTAGAACCATCAGGCAACATTCTGATATATTAACTGTATTTCAGAAGTTGACACAGAGTTACCTATTTTAACTTCTATGAACAATGGCTTCACTGTTAGTAAATAAAAGTCATAAAAGAGAGAAATAAATGTAGCACAGAAATGAGAAAACGGGATAGTGAGCAAATATCATTTTCGAAAGAACTTTAGATGAACTCTAGAGTTTCGAAACATCTATCAAACATGTGAAATTCGAGAGTTTTCTACCTTGTACAAGATAAGAATCTCTGTAAAGTTTTCGCATCTCCCCTATGATTATTTGAAGCAGTTGATTCAAGAAGTTACATGGAGCAGTTTACAGTTGAAGTATCAATTTTCTGAGCAATTATGTTTGCTACTTTATTTGTTACAAAACTATAACTGTAAGTCTAAAACTGGTTTGACCCTTCATTATGATAGAAAGCAACAAGCATTATACTGATCCCAACAGTCGATGGTGGTGGAAACACGAGCAAAGAAAAGGGGTTTCCATTGACAAGCATCTAAACTAAAATTCGTATAACATGCTACAAAATGGTGCACTTGTGCAGTTTATCTTGTCCAAGCCTCCTATAGTAGCCCAGTTATCTGCATTCCATGTGCTAGAAAGTAGTTACATTGGCCTCTCAATTGGAAAAGAAATTGTTTGTCTGATTCGCGTTCTTGTATACCCTTATCGGAACCTTTTTCACAAAAAATCTGCATTCAAAAGAGTATTAATCGTCATTAACTATACCTTAATCTCAAATATGTTGTTCTTAGGTAAATTTGTTCAACATGAAACTTTTTGTTGAAATTAAAGTACACAATGGAAGTCCAGAGTAGGGTCAAACCAAAGAAGCTGCCTCATCTTACATTCATCACTGCCATTATTGTACACAATGGTCTGAATAAGATAAGGATGTGTTGTTCTATTTCCAAAAATCGAGAAGTCTTGAAATGAGTAATAGGACACATTTTATTGAAGTTGTTTATCACCAATGAGAGGGCACCAACAGGACATAGCCAATTCCATACAGAAACTTCAGTTGAAGATCACGGTGTTTACACAGTCCCTACCAATAGATGAGCAAAAGCGAAAAAAATACGTGACTTTTAGAAAGAATGGAGATATTGGCAGAGTTCATTTAGATTAAATTATAACAATCTTATTTGCTAATGTCATCAAGTTGGTGTTGTGGGATTTTTTATCCGTAAGCATATATATTTCGAACAATTTATACGTTTTCATCATCACATAAGTTGGAATGTTAATCTTTCTTCATATTTTTTATGAGTCAGTAGACTGAGTAGGAGCAATTTGACAAATCTGATCAATAAAGATGCTGAAGAAAAAGTATATGATTATCTAGCTTAATAACATTATTGTTTCAACTATTAAAAATATTAATGTGACAAAGTTGAACAAAGGACCATAATGTCTAATTTTCTTTTTGTTTTCGTGGCTTTAAACCTTAGGTTTTTTAATCAGAAACTTTGATGCAGTATATACTCTCACAAGATCAGCAGATACAAACCTTAGGTGAACTTGTTTGCATTCTCTTATGCCTTTTTCTCAACCAAAGCTATTGTTGGATTGATCACTGCAGTCACTTATCGGACTCAAGTCCGTTCTCTTTTGGGAACCACTCTCCATAGAAGACTCTTATATCTTTCACTTGATTATTTAATTCATAGATACTGTGACGACCCAAAGGGTCATCACTGTATTTCTCCCTTTTTTCGCGCTTTCGAGACCTTAAAAACCTCACTTATAGTTGCCTCGATTTGTGTGCGCAGTCCGAGCACGTAGCCGGAAAGCTTTTATGTGGAAATATGTGAATTTTGTGAAAAGATTTGAAGAATTTTGATATTAATATGATTAAAGTTGACTTCGGTCAATATTTTTGGTAAACGGACTCGGACCCATGATTTGACTGTCCCGGAGGGTCTGTAGAAAAATATGGGACTTGGACGTATGCCCGGAATTGAATTCCGAGGTCCTAGACCCGAGGAATGAATCTTTTCCATGAAATTGTTTTCTGAAAATATTTAAGGAAAATGAAAATAATATTTGATCAATAAGTGATGCGATCGGGCTCGTATTTTGGTTCCGACGCGCGGTACAAGTCTTAAATATGCGTTAAGTGCTATCTGTAAAATTTGGTTGAGAACGGACGTTGTTTGACGTATTTCGAACTATAAGTTCCAAATTTGAAAGTTTATGAAACTTAGAAGAAAATCATGTGTTTTGAGGCTTGATTCTACATATATAATGTTGTTTTGGCGATTTGATCGCACAAATGAGATCGTAGGATATTATTGAGTTAGTGTGTATGTTTGATTTGGAGCCCCGAGGGCTCGGGTGAGTTTTGAGTAGGTCCCGGGAGGCATTAGGCTTAAGTATCAGATGTTGCAGTATTGCAGGCCCCAGCGCGGCCGCAGTCATTTCCGTAGGGTCCGCGCTGGAAGGCACACGACCGCGGTGCAGTTCGCGCAGTCCGCATGGCCAGGCTCAAAGGGGTCCTCAGCCTTGGTTTGACCAGCGCGGCCACGCACCAAAATCTTGTGGTCCGCGCTGGGTAGGTTCAGAGGAGGGCCCAGGTGCAAATCCACCTGCGCGGCCGCGCACCAAAATCGTGCGCTCCTTGCTGGGAAGGTTCAGAGAGTCTTTTTTTTCCCTCCTTCCTTGGCGCGGCCGTGGGACATTTTTGTGCGGTCCACGCCGGACCTTTAGTAAAGTATATAAATCCGAGATTTTTAGTCATTTTACACTTTTTTTCAAAACCTAAAACATAAGAGGCGATTTTCCAAACGATTCTTCATCTCCAAAAACGATTGGTAAGTGATTTCTAACCCACTTTCTTTACTTCTTAACATCTTTAAACATAATTTCAACTTCAATACAAAGATTTTAATGGGGGAATTTGGGAACTTAGTGTAGAACCTAGGGTTTCTAAAATTGGGATTTTGGACCTCAATTTGGGGTCCGATTCCAAAATAACTTATATATCTAAGTTCATGGGGAGAATGGGTAATCGGGTTTTGGTTCGAACCTCGGGTTTTGACCACGTGGGCCCGAGGGCATATCGGGAATTTTGGAACAAACTTTGGGAAATTCGTTTCCATGCATTCAAATTGATTCAAGTAGCATTTGTTAATACATTCAAGTAATTTGTGATTAGATTCGAGCGGTTTGGTGGTGAATTCGAGGGGTAAAGCTATACTAGAGGCTTGAGTAGATTTTTGGAGCATTTGAGGTAAGTGTTTGATCTAACTTTGGCCTGAGGGAATAGGATTAGAGTATTATCAATTGTTATTTGCCAAATGATCGAGTACGGTGTATAGGCATGGTGACGAGTATCTATACACCGGTGTCTAGCATGACCATGGGTCTTTGTTGGTACTTGTTT
Organism: Nicotiana glauca; assembly: GCA_026770625.1. Taxonomy (NCBI): domain Eukaryota; kingdom Viridiplantae; phylum Streptophyta; class Magnoliopsida; order Solanales; family Solanaceae; genus Nicotiana; species Nicotiana glauca. The sequence continues at coordinate 19,400 of MU688272.1, read as the reverse complement.
TGGTATATTTTAGGACTCTTCCATGCTAATTAATAATTTTCTACATAATGTGAAGAGTTTTGAGGATTAATTATGAATTGTGAATTCTTTGGAGCGTTGGCTCAAACGATAAAATACTATCGAGTAAGAAATGAAAGAATTGGAAGGAGATGTGATTATCTCCCTTGCCGAGATGTGTAAGATGTTAATATTGCTCCCTTGCCAGGATTTGGATGTTTAATTGTATTCTTTCCTTGCCGGGACATTTCTTGTTATTATTTATTTCCCTCACCCGTTTGGTTGTGATTGCTATTTGGGTAAGGAAGAGTCATTATGCACGAAGGGTCATTCTGTGTCATTGTTTGATTATATTATGCACGAAGGGTCACTCCGTGCCATGAAATGAGAGTTATGTTAGGAAAGCACGAAGGGTGATGCCATGCATTTTGTTGATTGCTTTGGGTGAGGACGACAGTAAAAGCACGAAGGTTGATGTCGTGCAACTGTTAGATTTCTTGTCTCTGTTAATTATTGTTGTGCCCTGTTCCTTATTTAAGTTGGTGACTTTTATATTCGGATTGTACTCCCCCACAGCATGTTTCCCCTTTTCTTTTAACTGTTTAGTTTTGGTATCCTTTCCTTTTATATATATATATAGAGAGAGAGAGAGAACTGTATAGGTTGATTTGGTAGTTCTGTCTAGCCTCGTCACTACTTCGCCGGGGTTAGGCCAGGCACTTACCAGCACATGGGGTCGGTTGTGCTGATGCTACACTCTGTTCATTTTTTTGCACAGATCCAGGAGCAGCTTTTGGACAGCAGCAGTAGGATTGCCCGGGAGCAGTCTTCAGTCCAGGGACTCACGAGGTAGCCTAGCTGGCGTTCGCAGACCGAAGTCCCTTCTATGTTTAGTTTGTTTTCTTTATTTCGAGACAAACAGTATGTAATATCATTTCAGACTTGTTTTTAGTACTCTATAGCAGTCCGTGAGCTAGTGACACCAGATTTTGGGTAGAGTTATGTTTTAAACTTGCGCTCTTATTTGATTGTTTTCCGTATATTCATATTGTTGAGATTTATCAGAGAATGTTTAAAGTTTGGCTGGCCTAGCTCCGTTAGTAGGTGCCATCACGACTCCAGATGGTGGGAAATCCAGGTCGTGACATGTTGGTATCAGAGCTCTAGGTTGCATAGGTCTCGCTACTCACGGACAAACTTGGTAGAGTCTGAGGGATCGGTACGGAGACGTCTGTATTTATCCCCCAGAGGCTACGGAGTTGGGAAAAGTTTCACTTTTGTTCTTCTGTGTCGTGCGATTCTGTTTCTCGAATATTGATTGTCTTTCTACTTTGTTCTTTCGCAGATGGCGAGAACACGTGCTTCCTTTTCTACCGCGCAGCAGCCCGAGCCCCCAGTAGCAGCTCCTGCGAGGGGCAGAGGCCGAGGCCGTGCCAGAGGCCGAGGTAGGGGTAGAGCTCAGCCCCGGGCAGCAGTTCCAGAGGTGGAGCCTCATATTGACTATGATGAGGAGGTTCCAGCCCCAGCAGCTCCAGTGGGCCCAGCTCAGGTCCCAGGAAGGGTCATGGTCACCCCAGATCTCCAGGATGCTCTAGTCAGATTGGCAGGCTTTATGGAGAGTGTCACTAGAACGGGTTTGCTGCCAGTAGCACCAGCCACTTCTCAGGCTAGAGGAGGGGTTCAGACTCCTACTACACGTACTCCGGAGCAGGTAGCTCCCCAGGCTCATGTCCCAGTGGTTCAGCCAGCTGTGGCAGCTTAGCTAGGTATTACAACTTAGGCTGGTGATGGGGCGGCTATGTCATCGGATGCTTTGTAGAGACTTGATCGGTTCTCCAAGCTCTTCACCACCACTTTCAGCAGTGCTTCATCAGAGGATCCACAGGATTTCTTATTCAGCTGTCATGAGATCCTTAGGACCATGGGTATAGTGGAGACCAATGGGGTCGATTTTGCCACCTACCGACTTGCAGGATCCGCCAAGACTTGGTTGAGGGATTTTTGCCTATCTAGACCAGCAGGGTCTCCAGCTTTGACATGGGATCAGTTCACGGAGTTGATTTTGGAGAAGTTTCTCCCAGTCACTCAGCGGGAGGCACTTCGCAGGCAGTTTGAGCGCCTCCAGCAGGGCTCCATGACAGTTACACAGTATGAGACTCGATTTGTTAACTTGGCACGCCATGCTATTTTGATACTCCCCACAGAGCGAGAGAGGGTCCGGAGATTTATTGATGGACTGATTCAGCGTATCCGTCTCCAGATGGCTTTGGGAGTTGGTAGTGATATTTCCTTTCAGGAGGCAGCCAATGCGGCCCGCAGAGTTGAGATGGCCCTCGCACGGGGAGGTGGTCAGAAGTCGGATAAGAGGCCTCATCATTCTGGCAGGTTCAGTGGTACCTCGTCTGGAGGTAGGGATTCTTATGGTATAGGTCATTCACCGAGGCCCTTTCAGTCAGCTCTCCAGGTTTCTCATGGTACTCCAGGCAGCGGTGGTTCTCAGAAGTACTATTCAGATCAGCATCCTATCAGTACACCCCCACTTTAGAGCTTCAGGGGAGGACATTCAGGTCGACAGGGCCAGCAGTCGCAGCAGCCGAGGTCTTGTTATGGTTGTGGTGACCCCGATCACATTGTCAGGTTTTGCCCTCGAGCCTCGGGCAGCTCTCAGCAGTAGGGTCCTCGCCCCATGATTCAGGCACCAGGTGATTCACAGCTTGCCCAGCCAGATAGAGGCGGGGGAAGGGATCATAGAGGTGGAGGTAGAGATCGTAGAGGTGGAGCTCGGACCGGTAGAGGTAGGGGTTAGCCAGTAGCCGATCGTCCCAGAGACATGGTTCAGGGAGGTGGGGCCCAGCCCCGGTGTTATGCTTTGCCAGCCAGGCCAGATGTTGAGTCTTCAGATGCTGTTATTACAGGTACTATTTCGGTCTGTGATAGGGATGCTTCAGTGCTATTTGACCCTGGGTCTACGTATTCATATGTATCATCTTATTTTGCACCCTACCTGGCTATGCCTAGTGATGCCTTGGGTATTCTTGTATATGTATCTACACCAGTGGGTGATTCTATAGTGGTCGATTGAGTTCATCATTCCTGTGTGGTAGTGTTTGAGGGTCTTGATACCCGTGTTGATTTATTGCTTCTAGACATGGTGGATTTCGATGTTATATTAGGGATGGATTGGCTGTCCCCGTATCATGCTATCTTGGATTGTCACGCCAAAACTGTGACCTTGGCTTTGCCAGATTTTCCCCGATTGGAGTGGAGAGCGACCCCAGGACATGCCACCCGTAGTGTTATTTCATATGTAAAGGCTCGGTGCATGGTCGAGAAGGGGTGTTTAGCTTATTTGTCATATGTTCGCGATTCCAGCGCAGAGGTCCCTTCTATTGACTCTGTTTATATTGTTCGGGAGTTCCCCGAGGTGTTCCCTTCAGACCTGCCGGGCATGCTGCCCGATAGGGATATTGATTTCTGTATTGATCTGGCCCCAGACACGCAGCCCATTTTTGTTCCGCCGTATCATATGGCCCCACCAGAATTAAAGGAATTAAAGGACCAGTTGCAGGATTTGCTAGAGAAGGGTTTTATCCGGCCTAGTGTTTCTCCTTGGGGTGCGCCGGTGCTATTTGTGAAGAAAAAGGGTGGGTCGATGAGGATGTGCATTAATTACCGGCAATTGAACAAGGTAACAATAAAGAACAAGCACCCACTGTCGAGGATTGATGATTTGTTTGACCAGCTTCAGGGTGCGAAGGTGTTTTCAACGATAGACTTGAGATTTGACTACCATCAGCTGAGAATTAGGGCATCTGATGTCCCTAAGATGGCATTTCGCACTCGGTATGGGCATTACGAGTTTTTGGTCATGTCATTTGGTTGACCAACACCCCAGCAGCATTTATGGAGTTGATGAACCGAGTGTTCAGGCCTTATCTAGACTTGTTCGTGATAGTCTTCATTGATGATATTCTCGTGTACTCCCGCAGTCAGGAGGAGCACGAGCAGCACCCCAGAGTGGTTCTTCAGACTCTGAAGGATAGTCAGTTGTATGCTAAATTCTCGAAGTGCGAGTTCTGGTTGAGTTCGATTGCATTTCTGGGTCATGTAGTATCAGCAGAGGGTATTCAGGTAGACCCAAAAAAGATTGAAGTAGTCAAGAATTGGCCTCGACCAGCTTCAGCGACTGAGATTCGGAGTTTCTTCGGGTTAGCAGGTTATTACCGTCGGTTCATGGAGGGGTTTTCATCTATTGCAGCCCCGATGACCAGGTTGACCCAGAAGGGTGCCCAATTCAGGTGGTCAGACGAGTGTGAGGAGAGCTTTCAGAAGCTCAAGACATCTTTGACTACGGCACCGATATTGGTTTTGCCCACAGGTTCAGGACCTTATACAGTTTATTGTGATGCTTCTCGTATTGGGCTTGGCGCAGTATTGATGCAGGATGGCACGGTCATTGCTTATGATTCGAGGCAGTTGAAGATCCATGAGAAGAATTATCCGATCCATGATTTAGAGTTGGCAGCCATTGTTCATGCTTTGAAAATTTGGAGGCATTATCTATATGGTGTGACGTGTGAGGTATACACGGATCACAAGAGCCTTCAGTACTTGTTCAAGCAAAAGGAGTTGAACTTGAGGCAGAGGAGGTGGTTGGAGTTGTTGAAAGATTATGATGTTACTATTTTGTACCACCCGGGGAGAGCCAATGTGGTGGTCGATGCATTGAGTAGGAAATCCGCCAGTATGGGTAGTCTTACCTATGTTCCGATCAGCCAGAGACCGCTTGCTTTGGATATTCAGGCTTTGGCCAATCGGCTTGTGAGGTTGGACATTTCTGAGCCTAGTAGAGTGTTAGCTTGCACAGTCGCTCGTTCTTCATTATTAGAGCGTATCCGTGATCGGCAGTTTGATCATCACCATTTGTGTGTCCTGAGAGACACGGTGCAGCGTGGAGGTGCCACGAAGGTGGCTTTAGATGATGATGGTGTTTTGATATTGCAGGGGCGAGTTTGTGTGCCCAATGTTGATGGGATTCGAGAGTTGATCCCAGCGGAGGCCCATAGTTCGCGATATTCTATTCACCCGGGCGCTGCGAAGATGTATCAGGAAATGCGGCAGCATTATTGGTGGCGTAGGATGAAGAAAGACATTGTTGCATATGTGGCTCAGTGTTTGAATTATCAGCAGGTCAAGTATGAGCATCAGAGGCCTGGTGGTTTGTTTCAGAGGATTGAGCTTCCCGAGTGGAAGTGGGAGAGGATTACCATGGACTTCGATACTGGGCTTCCGGTGACTCGAAAGAAGTTCGATGCTATTTGGGTCATCGTTGATAGGCTAACCAAGTCAGCACATTTTATTCCTGTTGTAGCCACTTATTCATCGGAGAGGTTAGCTGAGATTTACATTCGAGAGATTGTTCGCCTTCATGGGGTGCCGGCATCTATCATTTTGGACCGGGGTACGCAGTTTACCTCGCACTTCTGGAGAGCAGTTCAGCAAGAGTTAGGCACCTAGGTTCAGTTGAGCACAGCGTTCCATCCTCAGACGGACGGCCAGTCCGAGAGGACTATTTAGATATTGGAGGATATGCTCCGAGCCTATGTCATTGACTTTGGAGGCTCGTGGGACCAGTTTTTGCCTTTAGTAGAGTTCGCCTACAACAACAGCTACCAGTCCAGCATTTAGATGGCTCCATATGAGGCGTTGTATGGGAGGCGATGTCGGTCTCCAGTCGGATGGTTTGAGCCGGGAGAGGCTCGGTTATTTGGTACAGATTTAGTTCAGGAAGCCTTGGATAAGGTCAAGATCATTCAGGAAAGGCTTCGTTCGGCTCAGTCGCAGCAAAAGAGTTACGCGGATCGTAAGGTTCGAAATGTAGCTTTCATGGTTGGTGAGCGGGTATTGCTCCGTGTATCGCCTATGAAGGGTGTGATGAGATTCGGGAAGAAGGGCAAGCTTAGCCCTAAGTTCATCGGCCCATTTGAGATTCTTGATCGTATGGGAGAGGTGGCTTACAGACTTGCCTTGCCACCTAGCTTGTTAGTCGTGCATCCAGTGTTTCATGTGTCTATGCTACGGAGGTATCACGGCGATCCTACCCACGTGTTAGATTTTAGCATTGTCCAGTTGGACAAGGATCTGTCCTTTGAGGAGGAGCCAGTAGCCATTCTAGACCGGCAGGTTCGACTGTTGAGGTCGAGGAGTTTTCCTTTAGTGCGTGTCCAATTGAGAGGTCAGCCTCCTAAGGCATCGACCTGGGAGTCCGAGTTTGATATGCGGAGCTCTACCCTCATCTATTTCCTGACTCATGTACTTCTTTCTTTTGTCCGTTCGAGGACGAACGGTTGTTTTAGAGGTGGAGGATGTGACGACCCAAAGGGTCATCACTGTATTTCTCCCTTTTTCCGTGCTTTCGAGGCCTTAAAAACCTCACTTATAGTTGACTCGATTTGCGTGTGCAGTTCGTGCACGTAGCCGGAAAGCTTTTATGTTGAAATATGTGAATTCTGTAAAAAGATTTGAAGAATTTTGATATTAATATGATTAAAGTTGACTTCGGTCAATATTTTTGGTAAACGGACTCGGACCCGTGATCTGACTATCCCGGAGGGTCCGTAGAAAAATACGGGACTTGGGCGTATGCCCGGAATTGAATTCCGAGGTCCTAGGCCTGAGGAATGAATTTTTTCCATGAAATTGTTTTCTGAAAATGTTTAAGGAAGATGAAAATGAAATTTGATCAATAAGTGATGCAATCGGGCACATATTTTGGTTCCGACGCCCGGTACAAGTCTTAAATATGCGTTAAGTGCTATCTGTAAAATTTGGTTGAGTACGGACGTCGTTTGACGTGTTTCGGACTATAAGTTCCAAATTTGAAAGTTTATGAAACTTAGAAGAAAATCATGTGTTTTGAGGCTTGATTCTACGTATATGATGTTGTTTTTGGCGGTTTGATCGCACAGATGAGATCGTAGGATGTTATTGAGTTAGTGTGTATGTTTGGTTTGGAGCCCCGATGGCTCGGGTGAGTTTTGAGTAGGTCCCGGGAGGCCTTAGGCTTAAGTATCACATGTTGCAGTGTTGCAGATCCCAGCACGGCCGCGGTCATTTCCTCGGGGTCCGCGCTGGAAGGCACACGACCGCGGTGTAGTTCGCGCGGTCCGCATGGCCAGGCTCAGAGGGGTCCTTAGCCTTGGTTTGACCAGCACGGCCGCGCACCAAAATCGTGCAGTCCGCGCTGGGTAGGTTCAGAGGAGGGCCCAGGTGCGAATCCACCAGCGCGGCCGCGCACCAAAATCATGCGGTCCGCGCTGGGAAGGTTCAGAGAGTCATTTCCCCCCCCCCCCCTTCCTTGGCGCGGCCGCGGGACATTTTTGTGCGGTCCACGCCGGACCTTTAGTAAAGAATATAAATCCGATATTTTCAGTCATTTTACATTTTTTTTCAAAACCCAAAACATAAGAGGCGATTTTCCAAACTATTCTTCATCTTCAAAAACGATTGGTAAGTGATTTCTAACCCACTTTCTTTACTTCTTAACATCTTTAAACATAATTTCAACTTCAAAACAAAGATTTTAATGGGGGAATTTGGGAACTTACTGTAGAACCTAGGGTTTCTAAAATTGGGGGTTTTG
>MU688272.1:0-11126 GCA_026770625.1 Nicotiana glauca | reverse complement strand
TGCCAAATGATCGAGTACGGTGTATAGGCATGGTGACGAGTATCTATACACCGGTATCTAGCATGACCGTGGGTCTTTGTTGGTACTTGTTTTGGTATATTTTGGGACTCTTCCATGCTAATTAATGATTTTCTACATAATGTGAAGAGTTTTGAGGATAATTATGAATTTTGAATTCTTTGGAGCGTTGGCTCAAACGATAAAATACTATCGAGTAAGAAATGAAAGAATTGGAAGGAGATGTGATTATCTCCCTTGCCGGGATGTGTAAGATGTTGATATTGCTCCCTTACCGGGATTTGGATGTTTAATTGTATTCTTCCCTTGTCGGGACATTTTTTGTTATTATTTATTTCCCTCGCCTGTTTGGTTGTGATTGCTGTTTGGGTGAGGAAGAGTGATTATGCACGAAGGGTCATTTCGTGCCATTGTTTGATTATATTATGCACGAAGGGTCATTCCGTGCCACTATTTGATTATATTCGCACGAAGGGACATTCCGTTCTATTGTTGATTCTATTATGCACGAAGGTTCATTCCGTGCCATGAAATGAGAGTTATGTGAGGAAAGCACGAAGGGTGATGTCGTGCATTTTGTTGATTGCTTTGGGTGAGAACGAGAGTAAAAGCACGAAGGTTGATGCCGTGCAACTGTTGGATTTCTTGTCTCTGTTAATTATTGTTGTGCCCTGTTCCTTATTTTAGTTGGTGACTTTTATATTCGGATTGTACTCCCCCATAGCATGTTTTCCCTTTTCTTTTAACTGTTTAGTTTTGGTATCCTTTCCTTTTATTGCACACATATATATATATATATATATATATATATATATATATATATATATATATATATATATATATATATATATATATATAGAGAGAGAGAGAGAGAGAGAGAGAGAGAGAGAGAACTGTACAGCTTGATTTGGTAGTCCTGTCTAGACTCTTCACTACTTCGCCGGGGTTAGGCCAGGCACTTACCAGCACATGGGATCGATTGTGCTGATGCTACACTCTGTGTATTTTTTTGCACAAATCTAGGAGCAGCTTTTGGACAGCAGCAGTAGGATTGCCCGGGAGCTGTCTTCAATCCAGGGACTCACGAGGAAGCCTAGCTCGCGTTCGCAGGCCGAAGTCCCTTCTATGTTTAGTTTGTTTTCTTTATTTCGAGATAAACAGTATGTAATATCATTTCAGACTTATTTTTAGTACTCTATAGCAGTCCGTGAGCTAGTGAAACCAGATTTTGGGTAGAGTTATGTTTTAAACTTCCGCTCTTATTTAATTATTTTTCGTATATTCATATTGTTGAGATTTATCAGAGAATGATTAAAGTTTGGCTGGCCTAGCTCCATTAGGAGGTGCCATCACGACTCCCGATGGTAAAAAATCCGGGTCGTGACAGATACCCTCTTAGTAGATCTAAATTATGGTGAAAAGAACAAACACCAAGTCAAACACTGTAGTATCTTGTGAGAAATCATGAGAATATACTCTTACATGTGAACTGAGTAGCACTTACTGTAGGCCTTTTGTTTGTCCTGTGTAAGAAAAATTGAAATTAAGGTGAGTAGCATGTACCTACATGTTCAGTTTATGCGCAATCAGAGATTCATATCCTCGCTTTCAAACCTATAACTAAGTTCTATCCCGACATCTATGTGAAAGTCAAGATATTATATGTATTTATTGTTTATCTTTCCCATTTGTATAACTTCACCTCATTCCCAATTAACCAATTCTGAATGTAGTATAATTTGTTGCCACCAAAACTGTAAATTTGAAATCTATACATCACAAAGGTCACGAGTCTTAAGAACTCTTTGACAACAAATCTAGCGTAATCCCACAAAGTTGGAATTACCGTTATACAAAATACCAGAGAAATCTCTAATGACGACTTTGTGTGGAAAGATATGCAAACACAAAAGATTCACAGGTCAAAAAGTAATCTATTGTTCTGAACATTTCATTAACTTACTGCTTATCTACAGTTTCATCTTCTCTGTTGGAGTAGAAGGAGATAACAATATGGTGGTATCTTAATCATAAGTTATCACTTTAATGTTCTATTTTCTTCTTTTTCAAGACTCCGAACATTATTTGCTAAACAGCTGAACCGTAAATTGCAAGTACAATAGGTTTGAAAGTTCAAATGAGACTAACTTTATAGTTAAGTGTACATTACATGGGTTGAGTTGTATCACAGTGTAAGTATAATTTTTTCATTAGCATCATGAAGGAAGATCAGCACAGTTGCAAGCAGATTTGTCATATTGGGGAGACTTTGCTGATAGAACGCCTCTCTAATAGCACTGATCTTATATGCTCTAGTAATAGTAAGATGGAACAGAGGAATAATAGCACTTCAAATTTGGCGTCACGCCTGGCATTGATGATTGTGGGACTAAAGACTTTCCAGATAATGCTTTCACTGCAAAATATAATAAACAAGAAATCAAAAGCTCCAAGATTGTATTGAGGAACCCAAGACATTCTTTGTGGTGGCCTGTAACAAACTTACCAGGTATTGGTAGGTATGAACAAGGAAATTCCAGAAGCCAAAAGCATATCCTTCATGAATAAGTTCACCTAAGCACATAAGGATGATAGCAGCAAAGAAGAGTTGAAGGATAATTAGGATAGAATTTCCAACACCCAATTGGCTAACACTGCCATACATCCCTGACCGAACATAAGTAAGTGCCTTAGCAATAACAACCACGATATCCAACAACTTTTGAGCACCATTATTGAGTAAGATAAATTTGTCGAGAGAGCACATCAGAGAGTTTCATTGAACAGAACAGGTAATAGAAACATTATAAAATCAAGTTAGCTTAATAGCAGGAACGAAATGTCAGTATATTCAAGAGTGAGAACATTCAAAGTATGAAATTTATCTTGCAAATCCATATAACAGAACAACAGAGCAGACTGAGATTCTTGCTAATATTGCTATCAAATTTGAGGTACATATAGTTAACTGTAGCTATTGACAAGAACAAAATTATCTGTATACAAAACTCTTGAACTCCATCAAACAAATTACTTGTTATTGTGTTCATTTTTTAAAGTCACCTGTAGGTTGCAGCAATTACCATTTTTTCGTGGTTGATTCGTTTTGCACTACTCGTCAAATAAATATCCACTAATAAGCTTTTTTATTTATCAAGAATAATTTTAAAAAAGCCAGAGATCTAACATACTCAGTAGATAACAATAATCTTGTAATATAGATCCGTCTAAATTAAAATAATCTCAGTAGCAGATAGCGATCAGCAATAATGAGAGAAAATTCATCGTATAGCACATCATTAAATAAAAGAATGGTAAAACATAAATTTATCTGTAAATTAGAGATCCAAAGCATACATTATAGCATGAACCAAGATGTTATAATTTTTTTGTTTTCCTTTCATACTTTTTTCAAATATATTATCTGATGATGGTTATATGGTCTAAAGCAAGACCTTGTTATTAAAATCATTTGTCCAAGGGAATAACAGAGAAATATTTCTCGTGTAGGCAACTCATGAAGAAATTATATCAAAAGCTAGAAAGCATGAGTATATAATTCAACTTCTAACAGGGAAACTCGCCTTCATGTTTGTCTTGCTGGACTGATAGATATCTTGACTCCAAATGATGAAGCATTACAAAATTGAATAGGTCAAGATGGCATTGTTAAGCACTGAAGGGAGGGGTCAAACATAGAAAAAATGAACAGTGGTGCGGATGGCACTGGAGCAATACATCAGAAGAAACATAAATAAGAAAATCCCACTACAAGTAATAAGAGTTGTAAAGCAGATAATAGCAGGGCAATGGTAAATGGAAACTCTAGACATTAGAGAAAAGACTATTCATTTTTTTCATAAACTTTCTTATCTCACCAAAATCAAGTTAAAAACTTATATTCTTTACCGACAAAGAATCAAACCTTTAATTTCTTTTAAAAGAACCTAGTAGTTCTCTACAGAGAATATCAACGAAATGACCAAAATTATTACTCTTTCAGTTGTTGCCCCTTAGAATTCTTACTTGAGTATTTTTGTTACAAATTTCACATGTTTTTAATTAAATATTACACCTAAACCGTCAACAGTAACAATTATTGAAATAGAAAGTGCCAAATAGGTACAAATGACTTTAGAATTTAATAGAGTTATATTGAGTGAATATCACAATTATTTTTGCGGCATGTGAAGCATAACAATTATTACCTGGCATCAGTTAATCAAACTCTTTTTGAATAACTTCATCATAAACTATATTATACGTTGAGTGATCATCCTCGGTGTCTGATGTCAGCGGTCGAATTAATAGTTTCACACCTTCTAAATTTTTAGCTCTTGATAAAGCAACATAAAGTTGACCATGGGAAAAACTGGTTCACGTAAATAAATTCCAACAAAATCCAAAGTTTGACCTTGAGCTTTATTTATAGTCATAGCAAAGCACAATCGTACTGGAAATTGTGTTCTTTTAAAAGCAATTGGAATTTTTTCATCTTGTGATGCTAATAGTGGTATTCTCGGAATAAAAACATGTCTATTTTGAAAATCACCATTAACAATTTTGGCACTTATAATATGTGTTTTAAAACTACAACATGTTAACCATGTGTCGTTACATAAACCTTCACATGGACTTAAATTTCGTAGTAACATTACTGGATAATTTTCTTTTAAAGTCAATCTGTAAGGAGGCAAACAGTAGGATTTAAAATATGCAGATAATCTTCGAATTGACTTTGATCATTCGGTTCAACAGTTTCATCAATTGCAACATATGTTCTAGCATCTTTTGGGAATGTAGATATGAGCATATCATTTATTTCATAAACAAAATCATTTTTTGTTGTCAAGATCACACGAGAAGCTGTGGAGGAAGAATCGTCAAATAAAAAATCTTTATTGGGATATGTTACCTCAAATAACTTCAAGGATTCTTCTTCAGTTGTAAAAGGAATGATCAAAGAGTTAGGAATTTAAACTTTTTGCTGGGTGTCAAGTCTTTCTTTTCCATTTCCAATTCTCATCAAGTATTCACAAAAGCTGGGATCTGTTCTTGCACGCATATTCTCTGATAGTTGTAGTTTTTCTAGTTGGTTCCAAATTTCAGAGTATAGTAAACTTTCAGAAATGAAGTCTTCTTTTTTTTCATTTCGAACAACTAGAAGAGTTTGTCTAAAATCACCTCCAAAAATAACTACTTTTCCACCAAAGAGCATCTTAGTATCCATTAGATCCTTCAAAAGTAAATCAAAAGCTTCAATCATTTTTCCTTTAGCCATTGATGCCTCATCCCATACAATTAATTTTGCGTCTCGAATTAAACATGCAAGTGAACTTTGCTTACTAATATTGCAACCAATATTTTCATCAATATCAATAGGGATCTTAAAGCGCGAATGAGTTGTTCGCCCTCCGGGAAGAATAGAAACTGCAATACCAGAAGTTGCAGTTGCTAGTGCTACAAATCCCTTAGATCTAACAGTAGCCAACAAACTTCGATATAAGAAAGTTTTACCAGTTCCTCCTGGGCCATCAATAAAAAAAGCTCCCGATTTGTTGGAAAATATTCTATCAACAATCATATTGTATGCTCTCCGTTGATCTGTATTTAGTTTTTTTTCTAATAATAAATCTTGTTCGGAAACTCTTAGGCTTCTCTCAAAATGAACTTCTTTTGCCTCTTTTGCAATTGCAGAAGCTCTAATATTTTCTGCAACAAGCTTGTACTCGTTAATGTCGTATCCAATCGAGTGTAATTCGTCATTGATCTGGTTCAGGACTCTATGATGAATATCTTTATATCCATTATTTTGCAAGCGTTTGAAGTCCTCGGACATTGAGTATTCAAATTGTTCCCACAACTCTTTTGGATTAGCAGGAGTACAATATACTGATAGCGTAGCAAATAATCGTCTTAAACTATATGGCAATTGATAGCTTGCAGCTTCAATCATGCAGTCAACCAAACTGTTGTCGGAATGTAATAATCCTCTTTTTTCAGCAGCCTCTCTAAATGTAATATAACTTCTTCCATTTACAGTACGAAGATCTTTATATGATGTTGGTCCTCTCACATTCAGTAATAATAGTCTGAGACAATATCTCTCACCTTCTGTTGGATGATATGTAACAACACGTCCAATAACGGTACATTATTTTCGACGTGTCCACGTCTTGTCTGTAACTGACCAGACAAAGTATTCTGGAAACTCTTTATATAATAGCTTAAGTTCTATAGCATAATCATCTGTTTGGTTCATGACAAAAAATTCTGTCAACATTATTTTTCTAATCATAGGATTTTTTAAAATTGCATTTATACTCTCAGTGCTTTCAAAAGAAACATATTGTTGTCCTTCAAGGTGTAATTGAAGATGATAAACACTTGGTGTCATCTCACTAATAGAAAAATCAAATAAACGCCATGTAGCTTCGGGTGGAGATACCCATCTAGCAGAATGATATTCTTTTATTTCATCAATCTCTTTGTCTTTATCATTGTCATGTACAGAAAAAGAAATCTTGTCGTGCCCTTTACATATGTACTTGTAAAGATACTTGACAACTTTAATATCTGAGCATATCTCAATATTCATATGACAGTTAAACTTACCAAGTAAAAAAGGATTATATGGTACCACCCATGAATTATTGAGGAATTGTTCTCTAATTTTTATTGCCTCACCAGTATATCATCTTTTTAAAATTGGATAAGAGTTTTTTCCTTTTGATGTTCGATCAGCAAAATCTTTAGGGTAGTTGAAATTGAAATATCCATTTTTCATGCATGAATTTGCAGGATTCAAATGACCACAAGGACCATGCATCATATGATGTACAACAAGTGAGTATAAATAAGGTTCTTTATCAGGATCAGGTAATTCAGCACAAACAACTCTGTCGTAAGACTCAGGTGTCAACAATTTATATTCATTAGCAAGAATAATAAGGAAATGTGCATGTGGAAGACCACGTTTCTGGAATTCTACAGTGTATATAAAAGCAGCAACCTTTCCAAATATATTTCTTTTTAATATATCATTTTTTAGCTCTTCCAATTTTGCTCTAAATACGCGACTAATTAAGTCAGGTCTATTTTGTGCCTCATCAGTAGATAACAAATGTTCTTTTATTTCTGGCCATAATGGGTTACATGTCATCGTTAGAAATAAGTCAGGTGTTCCAAAATATTGTACCAAAGCAATAGCATCCATATATCGCCGGCGCATATCTCTTGGTCCCCATGTAAATGTAACAGGAAGGAAAGTTTATTTTCCCATTCTAGAAGCATCTCTTTCACCTTGTCTTAAGATATCAAGATACCTTGCAAAACTTCAATTCTAAACAAGTCTGGATTGAAAGAGAAGAAGTCTAGTCGTTGTGTTTCAAGTTTTATGAATACATCTACGACATATTGTTAGAATATCCTTCCAGTATGTGAGATTTCATCAGTCTCATCATCTCTTATTTAAATTTTATAACAATAATATTCACGACAAGAGACAGTATTTCTTTTTTTTCTTTGTTGTTCTAGTACCTGAGCTTCCATATCAAGAAAATTATCAATTGAATACATGTTTGCAACACTTGGTAGATTTTCCTATTCACAGTAGACACGACATCTAGTAGTATTCTTTAGTTGTACTATTTTTTTATACCACAGTGCCACCCATCTTGACCATATGGAAATAATAACGGGTATTGCAATGGATCATAACATCCATAGTAATAGTTCACTAATTGGCTTTTATTGCTGTGAGTATAAATTCGAATGTGAGGTGTGAAAATACGAACGCCTTCTTCCATCATTATTGATGCAACTTCAGATGCAGTAGGTAAGTTATATACTCGTTGATTTAAACCTGAGTCACATTTGAGCACAATATAAAAATTCGATAATTCCGGAACATCTGCCAATGATTTCAAGAAAATACTATACGGATTATTTTGTAGTATATTCATCAATTTTCTGATCATTGACTCATATACTCTAGTTGAACAAGCAATTCTGTTTGCTACCTCATTTTCATTATCATAGAAGTATAATTGTGAATTTCTTCCTTTCTCGTTCGCAGGATATAAATCATCTATAAACTTATACATTTTTCTTTGAACTCTAAATGTATAGATACCATGATTTCTCTTAGCTAAGTTTTTGTCATATTTTACCCCGAGCGAAGTAAATGCAAACATGTTATTGTATGTCCTAACATATGTTCGGAAATGGTCAGACTCTTCAATAGTACCCAAAAATAATTCTCGTAGCTCTATAGGCATTTCATGTAAAGTAAGCTTGATTGAACCTTTATTGTAACAGAATCTAGGGGGTTCATATTGAAATCTTTTTGCAGGACAAAATTTATAGTTTGGGACAACTTTGAGAGCAACATATTCGGTTTGTGAACCAATAACGCGCAGAAGGGCTCTTCTACGTATTCTAACTCCTGAATATTACGAAAATAATTAGGAGTCAAGTTTTACTCCAAAGGAAGATAACGAATACTATTCTAACTTGAGAGTGATACAAACCTCTATTTGCTATATTCTCTGAACCAACGCCACATCGATCAGTAGATGTACCTGATGTGGATCCTAATATAGACGCAATTCTGAATTACATAAGTAAATGGTTTACGACAATAGAAATTTTATTAAAATAATATGCTTCATATACTCGCCTGTTTCGAAGATGGAAAAACAACCAACTAAACTTTTTCCTTTCACAGAAGCAGCAGGTAGAGTACTAACTTCACATTTAGCAGCCAATAAAGACGCGTGAAGCATATTTAGTTTAAACTGATTGCACTTAAACAGAAAGAGCGAAAGTTTAAGTTGCTAACATGATTTGAAGTAAGAGAAAAATCTCTTATTATGAGAGCACTTCCCTTTGAAGCGTTGAATTACTTAGAGATGTTGATTTGACTGAGTTATCCAGAGTACGACTTTCTAGAAGACGTTTTCTTGAATCGAGTTCTTTCGTACATTGGTTTAACAATAATGCTTCCTTTCTATCTGCTGACATTTTCTTATATTTTTTACGGCGATTAAATTTCATTTCAGCACTTCTATCTGCCAAGCATGGACTTTTGTTCTTTTGTCCTGAACGTGATATAGGCCACGACATCTATACTCATCCAATGTAAGCAGTATTAAAAAATAAACTACACCTTTGTTCCAAAAATATATCAAGTGAAACGCAAAATTGAATAATTTGGTGGGGAACTAATGCTTTCTATTAGCTTACCGCGTAAAGCCGGAGTAGTTAGATAGAGTAATCAGACGTTAATTCCAAAAACCTGCAAACAGTGTGCATCAGTCATTAAAGCAAAGTAGGCAAACCACATTTTTCGCTAAAAATTCACTGTCCGAATATTCGTAAAAGCCATTAAGCTAATGTCACTCCGCTCACAGCTAAAACCTAACGATCATCTGAACAATAAAAATTACTCGTTTCAATAATTTAAGATGGGTTTGGTGGAAATCACCATGTTAAAAAATCTTACTTCTAAATTATCACCAACTATAATATCATGTTTTCTGAAGTTCCTTTCTTTAAATTTATTTCAGGAACAACTTAAAGAAAAAAAAGAAGATTCAAGGGAGGACAAAACTTCGGATGATTTAAGGTAAGTGAGACTTGTCAAGGATTTATACCAAATAAACTTGTGGGCAAACTTGAAGAAGCAAAATAAATTACAGTGAGATGGAAATAGACCAGTATAAAGTAGTAAAATTTAAATAATTATGAAAATTTAAAAAGCAAACTCATTTGCTCTACAGGTAAGCTGGAACATTAGTCCAAATGCACTGTATCACTTAATCAAAGGCTCCTACAAATTATTTTATCATTTTCCTTCTGCAATTTTAGTCTTTCTTATATTTTTAATCTTCATTTTTTCTTCTCCAATATTTTAATTTTTAGTAGTTCAATATAATTTCTTACTAATTATTAGTTCAAAATTTTTGTGTAAATGCTTCACCTCAAATATAATCAGTATAACCCACTACAAAAGAAAAGCCTAATTCATTGAGTAATTTTCTCAAACACTTACACGCAGAAGCTAAAACAGAAATAAAGAAGCCACCACGTAGAAAGAAAAGAGTACGGAGATAATGGAAATAGTATAGGGGAAATTGATCTCACCTGGAAGTGATCAAAAGAGTAGCAGCAACAAAGCCGAAGAACAGAGCGAAAGTAAACAAGAAACAGAGTGTGAACTGATTGAAAATTGTAGAGGAAGAAAAGTAATACTCCATCTGATATTGCCCACCGTTTACCCAAAAGCAAAAATAGCAGATGGCGTTCTCTCAGGAGTGTGAGTCAGCAGATCGAGTAGAAACAATTTGGGAAACTTGATCTTCAGGAATGAAACGGAATTCCAAAAGGTTGCGTACTTGAGAGCTGAATATTTCAGAATTTTTTGGTCATTTAAAATCCAGAAGGAAGGCTAGAGATAACTCTCTGTTATAGATTAAGAAAATTAATGTAAAATGACCAAGATACCCACATTGCACAAGCAAGCATGTTGACGGAGACCTGCTTAACTCTCTCTTATATAATAAGAGAATATTTGTATGCATATTTGATTTCACAAAAATACCCTTACTATTTGAAGGCCAACACATTAAGCTTAAGGGCTTTTTTGTCCTTTTCCAAATCCCATAATTTTCCTACAAAAAAAAAAAAAACCATCCGAATTAGATCTCTACATCTTCCACGCTAGAAATCCGATGGGAATATTTTCATTCTATTTCCATCTCCAGCTACTAATTAGCAATCCCAATTTATCTACAAACTACTAGTTAACATTAAAATAATAAATTTCAATATATAACATTCCAAGTAGCTATTTTTCTTAAAAGCAAACATGATTTTGTCGGAAAACACAAAGCACATCGTTCTGAGTTCGTGCAATCCGGAGGATGTCTAATAGATTGGATGAACTGAAAATTGCCAGCAGTACTTGCAACGACCCAACACCAGAACATTGTGGTACCGCCACCAGGGTCGATGCCGCTATCTTCTTTTCCCATCAATTTTACAATTATACTATTTAAAATCCCCAAACATGGATGAACTTAGAAATGGCAATGGGGCGGGGCGGG
>MU688270.1:6063-19676 GCA_026770625.1 Nicotiana glauca | reverse complement strand
AAATATATATATATATATATATATATATATATATATATTTATTGGATCGGGCTTCACGCTACAGAGATGTAGCGTTTGGGCTGAACGAGCCCCTCTGGAGTATTCACACCCCCAGTGAGCATAGTCCAACTATATATATGGATAGGGCTACACGCCACAGTGATATCAGGACCGGACTGCACGCTGCAACGGATATTATATGGCACCTATTTAGCACGAGTGCTGAGTGTGAGCATTGATTGATGAGAGTTGAGTCATGAGTGACTGAGAGGCTTGTCCGAGGGGCCATATATACATGCATACAAGTGATACTTTTCCCAAAGGGCTTGTTTTTATGAAATTATTTTTTCACTCATCTTTATACCGAGCCTCTATTGAAAATGTTAAACAAATGTTTTGAGCAACATTCATTAAAAATAGAATTTTTACGAGATGTTTGGAAATAAATCACTAATTTGGTATTTGTTATGGCCATTGAGATTTCCCTATTATGTGGTGTAAATCAATGACTGAGGGTTTGCTGGTAAGGCTGTTTATGAATTATTTTTACCCAAGAGGCTGATTATTATTTTCATCACTTTCACTATGAACTATGTTGAACCTCTATTGAAATTGATAGAAAGACTTTTTAAAAGGTTTTTACTAAAATTGGAGTTGAATGAGATGATTTGAATTTGTATCTTGTTTGGGAAACATATTGTACCCATTGTTGGGCTATGACGTGGTTTACGTGATTTCTTATTGCTCAGTCTTTATTTACTTTTATCTTGGTGATTTGGCATACTTACATTACTCTTTGCACTTTGTGTGCAGATCCAAGTATTTCGGAGCTCGGTGGCAGGTTCATCGGAGTTAGAAAGGTAATTGCATGGTGATCGCAGCCTTGCTTTTCTCCTGTTTTATTCTCCATTAATGTATTTTCTGATTTTCCCCGACCATGTTGGTCTTGAGGTGTCAATTCGTTGTTCTAGATGCTCATGACTAGTGACACACCATTGTCAGGCTTTCTTGCCGCATTATTGCTTTGTTTTAAACACTATATAAAGGTTTACAGCTAAACATATTTTATTTTATCCTAAGCATGGAAAATACTTATTGGTTTCTCATTCCATGATAGGCTCCATCACGATCGGGTTGGTTTTGGATTCGAAAAAAATTGGTATCAGAGCCTAGGTTACATGGGTCTCACGAGTCATGAGCCGGTTTAGTAGAGTCTCAAGGAACGGTACGAATACATCTATACTTATCCTCGTGATGCCGTAGAACATTCAAAAAAACTTCATATTCTGGAATTATTATCGTGCGCCATTGATTCAGCCTGAAATGTAACTCTTTGAGTTTGTTCTATGAGTTCGTATGCGCACATAAGCACTCGGTATCAGTTGTGCATTGACGGCTTATGATTCCCTGATCAAGGAGCGAGATGTGAGTTTTTTGTATTGATGTTTGGCCACTGTAGAGGACCTGAGGTTGGATTTTGCCTGTAGCTTGAGCACCGAGGAGCTGATTGTGTTAGCACATGTATCTGGTTTTATATGTTCAACAGTGTTGCTATTGAGAGAAGTGATGACTTGATAGCTACTTGATGAGTATGGTATGACTGCGAGATATTTTTATATAAATTAAATGAGACAAGAAGGGTCTGCTTGGGGTAGCAAGAACTATCTGGTGCTTGATTTCCATCCTGATTTGATGTATAGCCCCGAATTGTGGGTATGTTGAAGGATCTTTTCATGTTGCTTAGTTGGGAAGTGAAGTGGATTTCACATCCTGATATGAGTTCAGACTCGGGAGAATTAACTGATTGTATGATGTTTATGACGGTGGAAGGGTATAAAAAGATATTAGTTTGAGGCGAAGCAGGTAGGTTATCTCCTGCGGTGTGTTCTGAAATTTGTGTGGTCCTTATGTTGTTTGTTGGAAGAGACCTCTTTTACCAGTGAAATCTGCGTGTTGTAATGGAATTTTGGTCGTTTAACAGAGTGCGCGTGTATATGACGAGGGTTAATGTGAGGTTCACAAATAATTTGAAATACGAGATGGTATTTGTCGCATTAGCTTATGAGGGATTTAGTTGAATCTCACTACTGTACTATGGCAGTGATAGAGTATAGGTATTATGATTTATTGTGTCATTTGACCTAAGGCTTTGAGCCAAAAGGGGGAATTTGATGTCGATCAGTTGATTGAAGGGTTATGTACTATGTTGGTTCCAGTTTGAGGCATACTGGTAAATCAATTAATGCTTATACAGGTTGATATCAAGGAAGACCCGAATAAAGGGAAAATTCAGATAAAGGTTGGGTTCTGTTGTATGGGTAGATGAGAAACATTGAATGATCTAGTTTTTGTTCGTATGGTTTAGAAGAATGGGATTATTTCTGGGGGAGTAGGTTTGCTAATAGAGCACATATCGTTAGTCTTTTGATCAGTATAATTGAGGTTTGAGCAGAGTGGATGACTCCGAGGAATGGTTCCAATGGATTCGTGATATATATGTAACAATTGGGAATATACATGATGTGTATTTGGCTAGAAATTGAGATTTATATTGGATGGTATGAAGACTTATGGCATTTATACTTCATTATGGATTCTACATACCAGTATTCGGGAGGCAAAGGTAATGGCTTTAGATTCATAGAGGTATCTTCGGAGCAGGTATCTCGGTTGTGGTACTTTGTGGGGTGTTTTAGAAGAATACAACGGTTTTTGAGCTTTAGAACGGTGTGGTCTTATGCTAAAGTTTGCAGGTGAGTTTAGTTAAGTATGGTAACTTACTAGCAAGGAAATGTATCAAATTGAAGGTAACTCTGAAGGAACTCAAAAAATTAGGACAACTGGTAGTAGGCTAGATCAGCATGGTTATGGATGTGATTAGTTCTTGAGTGCTTATGAAGCGGCGGGTTTCTACAGATGTTTCATGGTAATGCCCTTAGGTTTTGATGGCTTGTGTAGCTTGGTTAAGTTAGAAGGAGTCAGCCCTAATTGTTTGATTTTGTGCAAAGAGGATTCATAGAGTTCTCGATGTTCTCTTCCATGGTTGGAGATGTATATTTTCTAATGGCATGAAGAACATGGGTTGTATATTTCTTATCTCCTAGTTAAGATCAAGTAAAGAAGTTCTTGGATGGTTGAGTACGTATTTGCTTGTAGCTCAGTGTAGATTATGGATTTCTCATACTTATAATAGGATGGTATAGTATATGCAGTATATTGTGTAGGGTTGAGATTTGCATGTGTAAGTTTAGTTCAGTTCTTAAAAGAACGTCATAAATTCTTAGGCAACATGGGTAGTTTCATATGATTAGGCAAATGATATTTCTAATTAGTGTGGCTTAATGAGGGTACATATTTCAGAAAGGGCGATGTGTTAGAGTTATGGGTGCTTCATCAGTATTGCGGTAAAATTTTGTCTGATTGATTACAGTTATTTAAAATTTTCTTGGCGGCACAGGTGGATTTTAGGAGTACTCTGGTGGGATGATCGAGTATTAGAGATGTATTAGATATTCGGACAGTAGAGTTGGGATCGGATATGATGATTTATGTGCTTTGGGGATTGGGAGACTATGAATTCTCATAAACAAGTTATTTCGTTGTTATGGACTATGAAGATGGGGGCAAGGAAGTCAGATGATAGGATGTGTTATGATTTATTCATTGTGTAACTTTTTGAAAGTTGTTTATCTATTATGGGTTATCATAGTTGATTTGGGGTCCATTGGTAGGCCAATATGGATGTGTGTTCTACATCGAGTTGGATTTGTTGACTTCGAACAGCTATTATTGGGAGATGTGCCATTTGATTATTGTTGAGCTTATTCGTGTTCTAGAGTGATCTATGAGTTAATGTTCTGTGTTACGAGGAGTTGTGATTTGGTTGTTATATGCACATATGGTTCGGTTTTAGTTGGGCCTTATAGCGGGATTTGAATGAGATGAGTATTTACATGTTGCATGATTGTCACACATTAGATATGTTCTTTCGGACTGGTATGTCATTGCATTATTCGGTTCTTCAAGGTTATGATGACTCACTTTAGGGTGCTAGGCATCAAATTGCGCTTAGTTTCTGATTTTGGGAATGGTGACTTGGGGTGTCTCATGTTAATCGATGTTTGGATAGGGTCACGCATTGCAATAAAGTTATGTTAAGCTATGATCCTTCAGGTTAGATTCACGTGTTCTTGTTCGGCGATTTGTTATGGGTTCTCAGCATTTTGTTGTGGTGGCATTTGTGAGCTTGCGATACATCTCTCTCATTTGTTCCCTTTCCATGATTTGAGTACATTTGTACTATTGGTGAACGGATTGCATGGTTTGCAGCTTTAGATTGTATCACTATGTCATGTCACTAGATTGGTCGTATTGGATGGGATGAGGTCATTGGGGTCTAGAATGAATACTATTGGATTTGACTCCAGCATGTTGGAAGGATAATATCGGGATTTGGCTTAGAAATTCACTACATTATTTGCAGAAGGATAGGGAACTCCATGTCTAGTTGATCTGAAGATTGGTTATGATTTTTGCGTGTTTCTTTCATCATGGGTAGTATACAGAAGTGTTGGAATGAGGCTTTATTTGATAAGAAGTTTATTATCATTATTGGGTTGTTAAAGAAGTTGATGTGATAAGAAGTATTGCTACGAATGGTTGAATTATACAGTATACCATGTGATTATATCTTGGGTTATAGATATGGTTCGATACATCTTGTTCGGACTTATACAACGTATAGATGAGAGATTCTAATCTTATAGATAAATTCAGAAATTAAAATTTTGTTCTAAGGTTCGTGGGCTTGGTTGAATTGTGAAATTTCAGTTGCATCTGCTATTGGACCTTTATGAGATTATGTGGGATCACCCCCCGGGTATGTGCATGGTAAGGTTACTCTGTGATTTGTTGGCTTTTGGAAGAACTCTTGGCATGTTCGAGGATGAATGTACGTTTAAGTGGGGGAGGATGTAACAACCTGACTAGTCATTTTGAGCATTAGCACTTCGCTAGCCAGTTCTCGGGCAAGGCTAACCCCGTGTGATGGATTATGACTTATGTAAATCATTGGTTTTGGTTTACAAGATAATCGAAATAGTTTTGGAAGAACAATTCTCGGTTCGAAGCTTTAAATTTGAAAATTTGACCAAGGTTTGACTTTTTAGTATATGATCTCGGATTTGGATTTTTATGATTTGGTTAGCTCTGTTAGGTGAGTTTTGACGTAGGAGAGTGTTTGGAATGTATTTTGGAGGTCCGTGATAGATTTACGCTTGAATTGGCGAAACTAGAAATTTGGCATTTTCGGTTGGCAATGGAAATCTTGATATTAGGGTCGGGATGGAATTCCAAAAATTGGAGTAGGTACGTGTGTGCAAAATTTCAGATCATTCGGACAAGGTTTGATAGACTTTTGATCAAAAGCGGAATTTGAAAGTTTTGGAAACATTATGCTTGAACCCGAGGATGTTTTGATGATTCAATGTTGTTTTGACTGTTCCGAAGGTTGGTATAAGTTTGAATAGTGTTAAGTGACTTGTTCGTAATTTTGGTGGAGGTCCGGGGGGCATCAAGATGAATTTGGAAGAGTTTCAGAAAGTTTGTCTTTGGAAATGAGCAATTGAAGTTGTTGCACCTGTGGATTAAGGACTACAGGTGCGAGATCGCAGAAACATTGGTTATGCCGCAGAAGCGGCCAGGGGCTAGAGGACAAAAAGTCGCAGGTGCGGAAGGTAAGGCACAGGTGCAGTTCTAGGATTTATGTGAAAACCGTGGAAGCATTAGTTTGACTGCAAAAGCGATAGCGCAGAAGCGGAAAAAGGACGGCAGGTGCGAAATCCCTGGGTCAGAAAGTATATAAGGGTTCCTTCGCGAATTTATTCTAAGTTCTCATTCTTTAAGACGGGAAGTGAGCTAGTGCCGTGATTCTTCAAGGGAAATCGAAGGTTATTATCTGGCTAAGTCACGTAGGCTTCATTACTTGTGTTTATGAAAAATTTTCAATAGTTTAATCGTGGTATTAGTGGAAATTTAGGGAGAAAATTGAGGGATTAGGGCTTGATATTGGAGAGATTTGAGTGGGGATTTGAGGGACCATTTAAGGTCCGATTTTGATGCTTTTGATAAATAGACTCGTGGTAGGATATGGATCATTATTGATGTGATATTTGTCGAATTTCAAGTTGTGGGCCCGGGAGTCCGGTTGGACCAATTTCGGGACTGTTGATATAATTTGATTATTTTTGCGTGGCCTTCATTCCCTTAATGTATTTTGATTTTAGGAATATGATTTCGGATAGATTTGAGGCGAATTGAGGCCGAGTCCAGAGGCAAGGGAATTGCGGTGTAGATTTTTTTCTGGATTGAGATAAGTAATGATTGTAAATGTTGTCCTGAGGGTATGTGTATGCTGCAAAATTAGTAGACTTAGTTTTTTGCTGCCAAGACATTTCAAAAGCTTGCCCCGAGACCCCGAGGGCGGGAGGTCGCGTTCGAGTTCTCAGCCTCAGGTGTCATCGAATACCAACTCGAAGGAAATAGGGTTTGAGGTCGGGATAGAAGGGGAAGCCTCCTAGGCACATGGCTATGCCTGACAAGCCCAACCTATCTAGAGCCTTATCTGAGGCCTCATATCAAGTCGTCCCGTCTCTGTACTCTTGCGAAAAATACACATGTACTTGCACTATACCGAGTTCCCCCGCCTATATAAGGGGGAATCACCCTACCTTGTAAAAGGACGTATGTTGCTCCACTTCTCTACAGATGCAATAATATCTCTCTCTCTCTCTCTCTCTCTCTTTCTTCTAAATTCTCTATCTTCATCGACCCCGAGGTCGACATAGCACTTTATCGCTTTCTTATTTTTTCTTTGTTACTTTGCTCAATATTGATGATATAGAGCTTCGCTTAGCTATATTTTCACTTGTTATCCCCTTCCCAACTGGCCTTGATAGCCCGAGATAGGCTCAAACCTTGGCACCGAGGTGTCTACTGGCTGATTTTAAGCCCGGGGAACAACCCCCTATTGGTTTGATTACTTCTTTGCTTAACTCAATTTTCGTCATTTTACCTTATGCCTTAGCACTAACTATCCTAACAATTAGTTGTTACCATTTTCACGGTAAATAGTTTGGTGCATACCGTGGCGCTAAAAATAATAGTTATTATTTTCTTGTTAGTTTCGTTACTCGAGCGCACGATATCTTTCATACTTTTTCTTGCCCATGATCTTTTCGATTTCATGTTAACGTCCAGCTCGATAAGGGAAATCGAGAATGATAACCCCAAAAATCACAAAGATAGCAGTATGACCATTCCAACGGCTGGAGCGACACTGCAGAACCCTGATGACATATCTAGAATGGTTTGAGCGGCTGCGGGTCTGCAGACCGCTCAGCGGGGCAACGAAGTCTCGCGCACTAATAATGACACACAACACATCGACCAACAGGAAGCCTAGAAAATCCCAGCCCGAGTGGAACATGAAGTTAATCTTCATATTATTTTTGAAATGTTGTTGTAACAACATTTGGATATCGCTCAGATACAAAGTCTCCCGGAGACTCCCAGTGTGATATCACCAGAAATATCTCCTTATATCAAGCCAGTACATGAGGTACTGGGCAACAACGGACCGACAACCTACCGCACAGCAGTAAGGATGTTGGAAGACCTCATCGAAAGAATCGAATCATGCTCGTGTAAAATCATGCGGCAACTGTCTCCTGAAGGTACAATCCCAGAACTTATTTCACGAAATTCAGAAACGACAAATCACTCTATGTGTGAGGACCTCGAATCCTTATGGCACATCACCACTTATGTGCGCTCGTCCAAGAAAAGCAACCTCCAAAATATTGAACTCGAGCCCATCCCGATAAGGAGATTAGAAGAAACTCTCCCGGAAGAAACCATGGCGCAGTGCCATTGCATGACACCTGACCTCACGCACCCATTCACCGTACCATCACGATATGAGGAAGCGTGAGTCGGCGCCATCAAAGCAATACCAAGAGGGCCCAATGCACCTAAGGATGAATGGAGAAGTAAAGCATCGCGGGAAGCCACACCCCGCTCCTCAACGGGACAAATAAGACCGCTCCCAGTTTCGAGCAGTTGGGCAGCACAGGCCTTCGCCCAAAACCTAAACGAAGCATACCCGGCGGCCCAGGGAATTTCAAGCAAAGCCTAGTCAGATATCGGGCCAAGGCTTGGTTGGATGCCCACAACCAATACTGCTCCCGAATTAGGGTCGTCGACGACCGTCCGAGAACCTCCTCGGGTTTGGCTTATCTAGGCAGATTCCCACGAAAGAAGCTGACACTGAGTGAATTGACCATCGTCCGTGTGGCGCAAATGGAAGAGATGATTCGAGGTGCAACACGAATCACAACAACAAGGAAGTAGCCTACAGACAACACCCTCGGGGAACCTCCAATGGTACCACTTTCAACAAGACACAGCTGGCAAGGAAACCTCACCCGATAGAGTACGACTTCAACATTGCAGTTCCAAGCATAGTGGTCACCATAAGCAAATCCAGGAACTCCAGTTGGCTCGGACCTGTTCAACCGGAACCCCTCCAAGGAAACCATTGCCCCCATGCCAATCACGAGGTGCTTGGGGCTACAGGCCCAAAAGAGAAACCATTATACCATTCAGCAAAGGATTCCACAAAGTGTCAGCAAGCGAGCAGACCCGGATCCAGCTCTATGAGAGGAAGGAGATCAGTCAAAATAGAGTCGGCAAGCGTTGATGCATCATCATGGCTATAAAAGGATGGTGGAACCCCACAAAGATCCGTAGAATGTAGAGAGTAAGTGCCATCACTAGAAAGGGACGGCCCTTGAAAATGCTCCCAAAGGACACCCTCACGCTCGAGGAAATTGATGCCAATATTCCACCTCGAAATCCTATTAACGTATTGGTAATCCCCCATTCATTCTACTTATTTCAAATAAAACATGCATTTATGAGCACAAGTGGTTCGACCAACTATACCGACGATGCCCGGCCGAAGCCGATAGGACAATCCGGACCAACACCGTTCTCGCGCTGAATCTCTGATAGGTTCCTAAAGTCAATCGCAAAAACGA
This sequence comes from Nicotiana glauca, assembly GCA_026770625.1. NCBI lineage: Eukaryota > Viridiplantae > Streptophyta > Magnoliopsida > Solanales > Solanaceae > Nicotiana > Nicotiana glauca. The sequence continues at coordinate 10,578 of MU688270.1, read as the reverse complement.
CCGAATTGCTCCCTTTGTGTAGAACGCCTGAGCTCAGGCTGATACGTTGAGTGCGCAGGGCACGGATTCTTTATACAGACAACAACGGATATGTCGCCCGGAGGCGACTCCGACCCTGCTCCGCCAAAGGTGTGAAACCCCATGACAAACGCAGGGCTAAAGAATTTAGCTACAAGCGACGAGAGGAGATCCCTGATCATATGACCCATCGCCACCGTTGCCCTCGAATAGGGTTAAAGGGTAAGCATAACCGCATCTTCGATCAGGTTTGGTCAGACGTGGAAGACGGTTGCGGCAGGGCTCGCTCCCCGAAATGCCGCCCACGCACCTCACAGAAAGGAAGAACTACTCCGCCCATTTTTTTTCGTGTTCTCTCTTTTAGTTTTTGCTAACCCATGTGCATGAAATAAGTTGAGGCATTCAGTAGCCCTGAACCCCACTCGAGGATCTGTGGCCACCACCTGCCGAGCATTCTTTCCTCAATCGGGTTTTTAACAAGTGGAAGGTTCTGCCAACAAGATTATTAGCAGGGTGACATACCCCCAAGAAAGGGATCCGACGAGATCGCAATCCTCTCTAAGTAAAAATGAAAAGTTATATAAATCACGGGAGTAGAAAGATATAAGTTGGGACTCAAGAATAAAGGCTATAGAAGATAAAATATTCAAAATGATAAATCTAAATGATGTGAATGGAACTATATTCAATATATTATATATTGTTACTCATAATCACTAGAATTTTAATGTATCTTGCTAGTGAATATATTGGAAATCATTTAGTTTCAATAGGAGTAGCATAATAGGTTTGATAAATAGGATTTTAAATTTAATTATTTGTTGGTTTGTAACTGTTTTCATATTTCCAAGTCCAAAAAAAATTTAATGCAAATTTAATATATAAATATATCTTTCACATGTGGATTTATGTGGTGCGATCCGATATTTTTTCGATTTTATTTTCATAAAATAAAACATCTACTCTAGTTACTGGTATGGTTTTAGATTTATATAAAAATCTAAAGTTTTATTAAAAGAGACCTAAAAATTAGATCAGTATGGTACCGTTCGATATATTTAGTCAGCCTTTAAATATACATTGACACCCCTAGTCAATAGTCTGCTTGCATTTAAAGGTAAGCGGCTGAGTATGCTATGTTGTGACCTTGTTTTGTTCCTAATATGCTATGTTGTGACCTTGTTTTATATGTTTTTGATTTTATTCATGATATACTTTTCTGGTTTTGGCTTGTAATATAGGTATGCGGATCATCATTTTCCTCTAAGTCCACCACTATCCAGCATCCTCCAGTACATTTAGCTTCTTTTTATGTTTTAATGGATAATAAGTCTTGGGTTTTATTAATGCCACGGTTCTTTCCAAAGGTAGTTTTCGTGTGAACCGGGTGACTCTCCCAACAATGGATAGCATGAAAACCTTCTTAAGAGCTTGAGTCCATCTTTGGTGTCTAGGTAGTAATAGCAGTAATAATGAATAAAAAGACCTGATTGAGTCAAACTCGAAGAGTCAAACTTGCTTTATTTGGCACCAACACATTTAAATACATGGTTATGGTTAAAGACAAGGATTTTTAAAAGATATAGTATTAGTTAGTGACTCTTATGTTGACTTTGACACCATCAATTGGCCTAATCTGACCATATAGATCTACAATCTTTAATGCCATTATGGGCCCTCAACTGTATCCTCTTTAACAATCTAGTTGCGTTGGGGGTGAGATTCTTTGTGGCTAGTCCGAGTACTTGTTCGGAAGGTCTAGAACTTGCCCTAAATGTATTTCTACGTGCTATTTTAAGTTTTTATTGGATTAAGAAGTGATTGTAGGCTCTTCTTGACCCGCTTGAAATTTTCCATTGCTCACTAATGTTGTTATCCCTAGTCAACCCATTTGAGCCTAAAACCTTTCTCATTTGATAACCATGTCACAAGCCTTTACCTTTTTTGTCGTGATCGTCTCTTGGCACCCGAGCTTTCCTTAACACTCTTGTCAAACAATTGGCTAAGAACGTAAGTTTGGGGGAGAGACGAGGAGTTTGAAAAAGGTATCAAGGCGTAAAAACAGGGAAAAAATGAAAAAACAAAACAAAAATTGCAAAAAAAAGAAGTTGATAAGTTGAAGAGCTGAAGGGATAAAAAGAAAAGAAATGGTACAAAGCATGGAGAAGTCAAAGAAGGAGAAAATGAATATCATGATCAACAAACACTGATGTTAAGTCTCTCTAATTCACCTAATGAATTGAAAATACCTCAATGAGTTGGCAAAGCATGAGCCGCGAAAAGAAAATGGAGTGCTTAAGGAAAGATCAACTCGTTCTATCTTAGCATATCAAACATTAGCCCAAAAGCCTTCATTAAATTCTGAAAAATTCCTATGTGATGTCAAGCCGAGTGACCTTACATTAGTTGTCTTGTACATAAGGGGAAAACTTATGGTACCGGAAGCCGTACTTGTGACATTCTCTTGAGAGAGATGAGTGAACCTTTTTGTAAAATGGAATTGAGTGCTAAAATTTTATTTGAGCTTGGCAAATGGAGAGTACAGGAGGAGGAGTTTGGGATCCACCATAACATACAATATAGAGCGGAAGTCCTTGATGAGCTAAGACACCCCTTGGTTCTTGAATGTCACATTACAACTATATGTGTGTGTGGGTAATTGTTGGTCGCCAACTGAGTTGTGAATGATTCACCCATGGCGGGCTATAACGTCCTTTAACTTTTGAAGGTGGGAACTATTTTATTTTCTTGAGGACAAGCAAAGAATTAAGTTTGGGGTAGTTGATAAGTAGGGATTTTCACTACTTATTAGCGCCTTTTAGCTTTTGTTTTAGTCTAAAATCGTTCAATTGCGTTCCTGAAAATTGATGAAATGTGCTTAATTGTAGGAATATTGGAATGTGAACTCCCGAGATGAAATCCAACTCAACAAGGAGTAATTTTAACTCAAGGACATAAAAGGCACATAAGCTCAAAAGTGTAGATCACAGAAGAAACTCAAAAGGAAGTGATCCCGTCTAGGGATCGCATTATTGACATACTAGAAGCGGTAAAGCAAAAGGCTAAGGCACCATTGCCTAAGCCTCCTCCCCCATATCCTCAAATTCTTTCCAAGCAAGATAGTAAGAATCAATTCAAAAAGTTCATTGATGTGATGAAGTGTCTATCGATCAATGTGCCATTGGTTTAAGCCTTTAAATAAATGCCCGGTTATGCAAAGTTTATAAAGGATTTGGTGACAAAGAAGTAGTCGGTGAATTTTGAAACTATAAAAATGACTCATCAAGTGAGTACAATTATGCATTTAATGGCTCCCAATTTGGAGGATCCCGGCGCTTTCACGATTCCTTATACAATTAGAAGTGTCGGGTTTGCAAAAGCTTTTTGTGATTCTTGGGCAAATATAAATTTGATGCCCTATTTAGTTTTCAAGACATTGAAAATTGGGAAACCAAGACCCTCATCTCTAAGATTACAAATGGTCGATCGTACCATGAAGAGACCATTAGGAGTGATTGAAGATGTATTGGTTCATGTTGATAAATTCATTCTTCCGGCCTATTTTGTCATTCTTGATTGTGAGGTTGACTATGAGGTGCTAATTATTCTTGGAAGATCTTTCTTTTCTACGAGAAAGGCTCTAGTCGATGTTGAATCCGAAGAACTTACCTTCTGGGTTGGTGATGAAAAAGTGATTTTCCATTCGTGGACTTGGTGACCGATGTGATTTTGGATGAAACAAGTGTTGAGATAAATGTTTATGAAACATTGGAGGCTGTCTTGCCCAACTTTGATGATGAAGAGATGGATAGCTTCATGCAATATGTGATATCTTTGCAAGGAATGGGGTCGTACACTTATGAACCTCACAAATTATCCTTGGATCATGAAAATAGGACAACTCCTCCTGAAAAGCCTTTAATTGAAGAGCCTCCTCTCTTGGAGTTGAAGTCATTGCCTCCATATCTTCGGTATGAATTTCTTTTCCCTTCTTATACTTGTCACACCTCCTTTTTACCGCGTTATAGCTTTTACTACACCCCGGTAAGGGATATAGTAAAGAAAGGAGTTTTTCTATTTTAAGGACAATCGAAACGGGATTCGTTTTATTTAAGAAATCAGAGTCGCCACTTGGGAGATTTATGGTGTCCCAAGTCACCGGTTTGAATCCCGAATCGAGGAAGGGTTTGACTCTGTATTAACAGTCGCGAACCAGACATCCGGATAAGGAATTCTGTTAACCCGGGAGAAGGGGTTAGGCACTTCCGAGTTCCGTGGTTCTAGCACGGTCTCTCAACTGTCATATTTGGCTAAAATATTTGATTTTAATACATATTATCCTATTTGTGCCTTTTTAAAATTAATTACCGCTTTTTGTCAAATTATTTTATTTTAAGAAAGTGAACGTCGTTTAAGAACGTATTTTTGGATCACGTCACATGAAATGCACCCGGATCCTTAATACATTCTTATTCAACGTTTTAGGATTTGGATTTG
>MDKF010333017.1:0-12942 GCA_026770625.1 Nicotiana glauca | reverse complement strand
TGTTATTGCATGCCTTTCAATTTATGGTTTTATGGGTAGCTAACTGTTTATGCGATTTCTGCTGGAGTCACTAATACTATTTTGTTTTTCCTTTTCTTTCTCCTCCTCTTTATCTTCCCTTTCTCCTGAGTCGAGGGTCGATTGGACACAGCCTCTCTGCCCTTTCGGGTAGGGGTAAGGCCTGTGTACGTATTACCTTCCCCAGACCCCACTTTGTGGGAATACACTGGGTAGTTGTTGTTGTTGTAACATACATGAAAGAAAACTACCAAATAGGCATATGTACGTATACATGCAGAATACAGTGGGCGAGCCGGCAAGGTTGCTATAGACAACTATATACCCAAATCTGAAAGCTGACAAGGCCACATACTACACAACTGTACATAACTGTCTACATACCTCTAATGGAAAGGTAACTGTATAAAGACGGGACTAAGCCACACCATACCCATACATATACAAACAAATTGTACCAAAATCAAAAGCAACTCTGGATCAAGTGGAGCACGCCAACTCTCGCTGATCAAGGATCCTAAGAAGGGGGACCGTCGACTTGCCTACCTGCACCTAAGGGCATGAAACGCAGGCCCCAAAAAATAGGGTGTCAGTATAAATAATGTACTGAGCATGTAAGGCATGAAAATCAGTACATAAGAGACATAGATGAAATATGGACTAAAGAAATCCATTTGTAAATCTGAATAACTCTATAAATCCACTAATCTTACATGACTAATTATCAATTTATAATGTAACAATTAACTAGGTAATATCCCCCTTTCCTGCAATTAATCAATTACCCGCATAATTTAAAAAATTCCTCAAATTACCTAAAATTCTACTTATTTTTAATATACTATATATATATTTTATACATTATACTGCTGTGGTCATATGGTACCTTGCATGGTACTAGTTTATAATTATCGAGTATTATCGCCCGGCCCGTAATTTATCCCAAATTGGCCACTTTCAACGAAACTCGTTTTCCTTAATTCATGTACCCTTTATACTTCATGGAACTTACTTCTCGCTTGTTATAAATAGCGTAAATATGTTAATCTCAAGATAATCTTATCCTCAAGTCTACGTCGATTACTGAAGATGAAACTTTTAACTTATGAAAACGTGAGGTGTAACACGAATCATATGCCTTTTTGTAAATCCATATTGATCATATATCTAGGGGACAAGTGTTTTCTAATATAACCCTTAACCATCTCATGGCTTAAGATAATGTTATCAGCTATCAACCTTCCTGGGATAAACGCTGACTGGCTAGGTCCTACCAGTACATCAATCACATTTTTCAATCTCTTAGTAATCACCTTGGATATGATTTTATACAATATGGAACAACATGAAATTGGTCTGAAGTCTCTCACTATTTCAGGGTGAGATTTTTTTAGCATCAAGGTTACCATTATATTGTTTATATCCCTCAACATCTTGTCCCCCTGAAATTATTCCTGTATTGCCACACAAATATCGTCCCCTACGATGTTCCAAGTTGCCTTGAAAAACAAGAATTGAAGACATTTATTCCAGGGGCCTTGTTATCCTCTATTTCAAATAGAGCCTCTTTAATCTCAGTATCTGTGATTTCTCTGCTCAGATCTTGTTGTTGTGATTTTGATAAGCTTGTACCTTTTCTCATGATATTCAGATCCACACCAGGGATGGACTCAACAGCTGAACCTAAGAGGTTTTTGTAGAACTGTAGGAAAGGTCTTTCAATATCCTTATGTTGTCAAAGTAGGTTTCCATTATCATCTTTCAGTACAACAACATTGTTAACACTTGCCCTAGCCTTCATACAAGAGAAAAAGTATTTATTATTGCCACCTCCTTTAGCTATCTAGTGAACCTTGGATTTCTATTTTAGTATTTTCTCCTGAAGTGCTATCCATTTATTCAGATCTCCTAATATAGACTTTTCCCGCTCCAAAAGACTATTAGCAATTTGCACGATTAGGAGGGACTGGATGTGCTGCAGTTTATCTCTAGTTTCCTTAACTTTGTTATCTATATTAACCATTTCCCCATGCATCAACTGCTTCAGAGGATCCTTGCAAAGTTTCAGCTTCTGCCACACCTGATACATATAGGACCCCTGAATAGTCTGACTCCATACTGAGGCTACCTTTGGTAGAAACTTGTTATGATCTGCTAATATATTGATAAATCTGAATAGCTTCCTACCTTGGGGCTTATTAGTTGTGAATTCTATGTGTATGGGAGAATGATCAGAGAAATGGTTCTCTTTATATTGAGCTGTAATGTTACCATACTCTAAAATCCACTCACTATTGCAGAAATTCTTATCAATTCTACTCCATACATGTCCATTAGTCCAAGTAAAGAACCTACCATTAGCTTTCATATCCACCAGATTAAGAGAACCAATAGTATGCTGGAAATCTCTAGTTTCTGCCTCAGCTACTAGTTGTCCTCCAATTCTATCATCCAATCATAAGGAAGCATTGAAATCTCCTACTAGGCACCAAGGTCTAGTTATGTTTGTGCCAATGCTTTGCAAAACAGCCCATAGTGCTTTCCTTTCTTCACTAGTATTTCTGACATATATCATAGTAAATTTATAAGAAAACAAAGAGTACCTATCCACCAAAAGACAATGGATGAACTGAGCATTAATTTCTATGATAGTGACGTTACCATGGTTCTGCTGCCATAATATCCAGATTCTCCCATTATCTGCCTCAACATAATTATAAGCAAATGTCCATCCCTTTGATACTCTAGCAATACTAGCAGCAAAGTTCCTTTCCTTCACCTTATTTTCTAACAAACCAGCAAACACAATATTAAATTTCTTAATATATTTACATATATCCCCTTGTTTGAAGGCTTATTCATGCCCCTCACATTCCACACTACACTATTCATTGAGTATGTATTTGAGTTCCTCCTTCAGGAGGTCTACTAGCTCCCAAGATCCCTACAATTCCTCCATCAAGTGGTGAGTAAGTATTCTGCAACCTAACAGAAGAGGCATCACAACTATCTGTTGCACCACTGCATTTACATATGATTTCTGAATACCACCTGAAGTTGAAGTAGAGCAAGTAACAGTCATCTCCCATGTTAGTGGGCCCTGACTCATCTTCCCTTGTAGCATAAGGAAACTTGAATCATTCTTGACTAGACTGCTTTCTGGGATGGGATACTTCTGTTGCTTCTCAGGCATCCTACCAGGTGCCTGTACCACCACTGTTTAGTGAGGTACATGTTCCCCTATATGTATCCCTTGTGGTCTCCATTGCATATTCATCCCTGGTTTCTAACCGCCATACTCGTCTCCTGCTTTGGTATTCTTCTTCTTCAAATTCTCTGGTACCTACCCTTGTTGTTGATTATTGACCTTCTTTGGTTCCTCAAGGCTAACATGACTAAATTTCACACTTTTTTTGCAGAACAGAGGCTTCTAATCGTACTCAATATTTTGAGAAAAAACTCTACATGTTGGAATTTTAATGTCCAACACCTCTAGCATGGGTTGAGTGACATTCATGACAACTAGGACCCTAGCGTAAGATATGTGAACCTGTTTCCGCATACATTCATTCGAAAAAAAAGTTTCTTGAGTGTTCGGGACATTTTTCCTTTTTGGAGATGTTTCATGATTTTCGAGCTGCCTCGTTGAGGGCTTACGAATTTGGAGTTCCGACCCTGAGGTCATGTGGGTGCCGATATAGTGACGCCAGTCTCTGAGTATTTCGAGGCATTCTTGGTGGAGGGATTTTTGCTGTGAAAATGCTGAGTTTTCTTTGGAGTACGATATGCTCTGGAAAAAGATATTCTTTGAATTGCTTGGCACAAGTACATGCTATTTTGCTGCCGTAAGTCCGGCTTATGTGGACACAGTTCGTTTGACCATTTGGCCCAGTATATCATTTCATATTTAAATCTTGTTAGTTGTTCCTCGGTTTTTCCGAGTGGGTGACCTTTCGAGAGGTGGCCTCCGGTGTTGAGGGATGATTGAAAAGGAAGCCCATAACACTTGTTGTATTCCCCCTAGGTAGCATGTAGGTGTTGCCTCATTAAAAACCATGACGTTAAAACCTTATTTGGGACAAAATACTATCGAATGAAAAGAGTGAAATGCTTGCTGGAGGGTATTTATGGAATTTTTGATTGAGTGCCCTAGCAGTAATATCATTTTAGCATCGATATATTCAGTTGCTTGGAAGCTGTTCACCTTCCATGGTTCCAAGCTTATAAGATCCCTTGCCGACTATTTTGAGGACGCGGTATGGTCCTTCCCTGTTCTGGCCCAGCTTCCCTTCATTAGGGTTTCGGGTGTTGAGAGTGACCTTCCTAAGGACCAAGCCCCCAATCCCGAAATACCGTAGATTTGTTCTCCTGTTATAATATCTGTCGATTCTCTGCTTCTGAGCGGCCATCCGGATTAGCGAGGCTTCTCGTTTTTCATCCAATAGTTTGAGGGCCATTGTCATGGCCTCGTTGTTCGAGCCCTCATTAGTATGCTGGAACCTGGCACTCGGCTCCCCGACTTCCACTAGTATCAAAGCCTCGGCACTGTATACTAGAAAGAATGGCGTTTCCCCGGTGCTTGATTTTGAAGTTGTTCGATATGCCCATAACACATCGGGCATCATTTCTCTCCATTTTCCCTTGGCGCTCTCTAGCTTCTTTTTTAAGTTCTAAATGATGGTTTTATTTGTGGATTCGGCCTGGCCGTTTGCACGTGGGTGGTAAGGCGTCGATAGAATTCTCTTGATTTTGTGATACTCAAGGAACTTCATTACCTTGCTCCTGATGAATTGCCTCCCGTTATCGCATGTTATTTCGAACGGAATTTCGAATCGGCATATGATGTGATCCGATATGAAGTTAATGACTTCCTTTTCTCTTATTTTTTGAAGGCCTGTGCTTTCGCCTATTTTGAAAAATAATCAGTCATAAATAAAATAAATCCAGCTTTACCTGGTGTCGTCGGTAGAGGACCAACAATGTCCATTCCCCATTTCATGAATGGACATGGAGATAAAATGGAATGTAGTTTCTTGCCGGGCTGGTGGATCATGGAAGCGAATCTCTGGTATTATTTTAAGCGTCAATACCACAGCAGAGGGGGAATTATTAGTGTGGTACCCAATTTTTGCTTAACTTAACTATAGAATGACCTAGTTCTTCTAGGTGTTCCAACTACTACTATTTGCGGAATAATAAATACAAAAAATAAATAACGCAGAGATTTTTACGTGAAAAACACCTGGCTCAAAAGGTGAAAAAACCACGACCTACTAAAATCACTGAGCCAAAAACTGCATTTACAAAAACTCTTTTGTAAACCTAGGATTACCTCTAATCCTGTTGTTGCACACATCCTTAACTATTGTGACAACTTCAAGTTAACTCTAACATGGATACTCAAAGTAGCGATTGCAATTGCGTCTATAAAAGCTGAAAAGCACAATATGAAAATACCTACTACAATTGAACTAGAAATAAAGAAAGACACATAAAACTCTTTATGGAGCCGGTTCTTCAATCTGGTTCATGTAGCTTCAAGTTTGCTCACTTGAATCACACATGAACTGCTTGCAAAAATCCTTGCTATTTTACTCTCAATTCATATTTAAATTCTACGTTTTTGTGCAACACTATAATGTGAGAACATCCTGCAATTTATAGAGTTAGTAGATGAAGAAATAACTAGAGTTTTGATGCAATTCTTTCTTGGTGGAAGATTTCTAGTTGATTTCAACTTCTAACTCCTTCCCTATCTTGGATAGTGTTCTCTTTGATTAAGGACTCCTTCTCCTTATCAATTATGCAACCTTTTCGATTGGGAGATATTAAATATACCAAGTTAAGCTTATCTCCTTCACGTGTAACCCACATGCTCGAATCTGCCCGTTTTTGTGCACATGAGGGATTGACCTAGCTCATCCTGAGTTCCTTTGTCAGTCTTCAAAACTACCTTTACTTTGGCCAACAAATTCCTCCTTTTTGATGATGAAAAACTCTATGCTTTTCATAAGCTTAGGACCTGTTTCAACTCAGCTCAACATTAACACAATGTTAGAACCATTTTTCCTTTTTATCACTTATCGTCAAGGACCAGGTACATTATGTTATAAACATCACTGTTCAGAGTGTAAACATTACTTTTTTAAAGCACAACCTTTTTCCCACTTTTGGCATCGTCGAAAAGTTGTATAAAATGTGAGATAACCAGATTTTAAAACTTATTCATGACCACTGAGGCTACTTCAAATGCAATCATGGATTAATCATCATAGATCAACCTAAGAAGTTTTAAACATCAAAGAAATATAAACAAACAGTTAGACAAAAAAAAATAGTGAATTTCATTGATGATTGATAAGATTCTACCACATAGCATAAGAAGAAATAAAAATACTAAAACATGAGCAAAACAAACAAAACGTCCCAAACTGGGTCACTGGTTGATCTAAACTAAGCTGGAAGGCTTAAGGCTGGGAAGAACTAGGTGCTTGGTTTTTGACTTGGAGGAGTTTCCGCATATCTTGAAGAATGCCATAATTATTCTCCTTTTCTCTTGCCAGCTCAGTTCTGAGAGAATTTCTCTCAATCTCCACATCATCCAACCTCTTCTTCAGCCTTTCAATCTAAGCATCCTTAGCTCCACTTTCTTGCTCCAACGCTCTGACCTTGCTATTCACTGGTACCTTTTTCGACAAACTAAGTTCTTTAGGAGTGACATTGACTGCATAATTGCAAGCAAGCATAGTATTAACCCAAACATGATCCATGCTTGAACTAATCTCCCACTTATTCATAGGTACATTAAAATGTGCAAGCACAGTTGAGAGAATGAAGCCATAGGGAATGATATGAGTGTTGGTGCAGTTAATAACTCTATCAAGAAGCTGGATTATAGCTTTCAGTCACTTTCTTCTGCAGTCTTGGAGGGTTTCCTCTACAGATGAACAGGGTTCATCTCCCCAAACAACCATTGCACATGCATCTTTGGTTAAACTCACAGGAGTGGGTGAAGAATCAGCCACTCTTATCCCCTTTCCCCTTACAGTATTCCTAGCACCCTTGCTCTCCTTTTTTTAATTTTTACCACTAAATTCTCTAGATTATGTAGTCTCAACACCTTCTATAGATCCTACAAACTATTTTTCAAGTTTGCAGTAACTTTAGAAATTGTCTCAGGAGAAACTTTAGAATCAGAAGGTACCTGTTCAATTTCGGAAGAACCACTTTCTTTCCTCCTGAGTAGAAGACTTAAAAGAATCTAGGTAGTTTAATACGGTCAGGAGTCTTAAATTTAATGGTTCACTTGTGATGGATAAGTTGACAAGAACATTGGTATTTGTCACACCTCCTTTATTGTACCCCCAAAAGGGTATAAGGGAGTTTTTTCCAACTTAAAATGACAATCAAAACAGGATTTATTTATTTAAAGATTCAGAGTCGCCACTTGGGATAGTTTATGGTGTCCCAAGTCACCGGTTTCGAATCCCGAATCGAGGAAAGATTGACTTTGTATTACAATTTGCAACCACTTAAATCCAGGTAAGGAATTCCGTTAACCCGGGAGAAGGTGTTAGGCATTCCCGAGTTCTGTGGTTCTAGCACGGTCGTTCAACTGTTACAATTAGCCTATTATCTGATTTTAATGCATGTTTAGCCTATGGTATTTTTTAACTTTAACTGCTTTATTTAATTATTTTTAAGGTAAATTTGAAACGTCATTTAAAATACATCTTGAACCACGTCACATAAATACACCTGCAGCTCTCGACATATTTTATCTAACATTGTTGAGATTTGGGTTTGGGTCACATAAATGCGCACCCGAGTTTAGGAAGGTAAATTATTAAAACAATGCGCCTGAAGGAACTACGCATTTGCAACTTTGCAAGGGCCATAGAAAATTCGCTAAATGGCACGCCTCGATTTTTAAGGATAAAAATATTAATTAAATGAGGGCCATGCAATTTAAGGTTTTGTTCGGCACGACATACCTTGATTTATTCTAACCTCAAAAGGTTTCTAAATTAACTCATGATGGCCATAAATCATACGTTTGGATAACATGGCATGCCTCCCATCCATCCCTTTTTAAAAAGAAAATCAACTAATTAAAGAAGCACGGCTTAAGAGACTATAATTATTCTAAACTAAATCACATAATTAAATCAATTAAAGAAACGGATTGACATTATAGGAGATCCGGTCCTTTCCCAAGCCTTGAGCTTGAAATGAGGCCCAACAGCCCATCAAACTATAAGGCCGTAAGTTTGCTGAATTCATAATGGCTTAGACTAAGCCCAAGAAAGCCCAATTCTGAAGCCAACCCAGTTCCGCAATCTGGGACTCAAGATCGATTCCCTCCAATGATACAAGGACCTAACCTTCGAATTTAGGATTAAGGCTGCTTCTATATCAGTTTTTAACTAAGTAAAGCAGGATAAGATAAAAGGTGAAACACCACTAAGCCATAATGCCCTTTAAGAAATTATTCAAATTCAATTATGTGCTAATCAACCGAGACCCATGAAACATGCGAATGACTACCAGTTAGCTTCCAACTCTTAATTGTTCCAGCATCAGATGACCAAATAAGCATTCTGAAAACTCAACATTAAACAATCAATTGGTAGCCATGCTTGAACTCAGTTTTTACACTAGTTTTTGAAGATAACTCTAAGCTATTTACAACTTACTCAATATGTGTAATTGGCAAATGAAAATCCTACAGAATTAAACCACAAAACACTAGGAATTGGAATCTTTCCCTCAACACTAAGTATATTTACCAAAGCATCACACGAGTAGTCTGCATGACTTCACAAACCATGGTTCAACACTTTAACAAACTCAAATGGAAATCACTGCTAGTGCAGAGTTAATCTTCAGCGGAACCCCAAATAAAAATTTAAAACTCAAAAGCAAATAAAATGAACCTTTCATTGCCATGTCCTTAACATTCCCTTCACATAGCAGATTTTAATCATTATTACAAGCCGACATTCTAAATTTAAACACCTATTTCAACTTAACAACACAGCCTTAAGATACTAACATGACTAAGCAAACAAACACATGCAAGAAAACTAAATTACTATAGAACTGAGGGAATCTAATAACGTAAAATGGCAGAATCTAGCAGTAGATATAGCAAGAACTAGTGTTTCCATTTAAATCCCAATTCAGGTTTACAAATCATTACACAAATTCAGTCAGGCTTCAGTTGCATCACAGTTTTAAAGTCATACCAAGAAATTGAAAGGAAAAAAGAGGTGAAGAAATAGTAGATAATAGCAGAACAAGAGCATACCATTATTAATGCAACAGTGACATCACAGCAGCTTGAAACCCAGACTTTAAAACCCAAAATCAAACCATCTCCCAACCCAGGTGCAAGATGTGAAACTTTCAGAGATTTTAACTAACGAAGAAGATCAGAAACTCCCAGCTAATACAGAATTTTGATAAGTTTTTATCAAAGAAAAATGCTGGAAATCAGTGCAGTTTCAGAATTTTCAACCGTTTTTGTTTTCACAAATTTTTTTTCTTAATTTCCTCTTCAAAATCTGACTTATGGCAAGCAAATGTGCCTTTAAAGGCAAGGCACTAAGGATGCCTAAAATAAACTATGTTTTTCCCTTCTACCCTTTTCATATTTTTATTTTTGCTCTCATTCCCTTAAGGTAGAATTCAGATTCTTACATGAGTCCCCTACCCCAGCTTCCTAGAAGCTTCCTCAATCAGTTACATACAGATTCCCTAAGCTAATTACCCAAATTACCCCTTAAACCCCTAAAAATTACCCCTCCAGCCAAATATGGGTCAAACTGACCTGACTCAAATTGATATGAGTCTATGACCCAAATTGAATTCCGTCTTGGGCTCTTGATTTTTCAGAGCCCAATTCAAATCAATCGGGGATTTATAGTTTTGAGTACTAACAAAAATTTCCTAAAATAAAATCCGGAAACCTTTTCAATTACAATCAAAACAAAGAAAAAGGGGTAATGAACTAGTTAACCTAAGCACATAGCAAGAAATTAACTCGGTTATAGGCCTAACTAAATTAACTAGGTGATTAAAAAAAACAAAATCAGAAGATCAGTTGTGTTATTAACCAAATTTAATGGACTAAAGAGGTCAAAAAACAGACTTTCACAAAGAAGAGGAAAAGAAAGAAGAGAAGGAACAAAAACAATGAACGGAAAACAAATTTGAACTCTGAAGGCTAAACAATTTTCAGCTAGGTTATTATAAGAAATCAAGCTAAAGAAAAGGGAACGAGAAGGAAAATAAGACAGTGAAAGAGAATACAAAAGGTGTAAAGCGACTTACCACTTCAGAACTCTTAACCTGACAGAGACAAGGGACCCAATAAAACTAATGTCGATCAATTGTTCTTTACTAAGAACAAACTGAACGACATCAGTCTTGTTGAGTTCGAACTTCAAAACTCGAAGAAACAACGCCATATGACAATGTATGCTACCAGATTCCATAGAAAATGATTTTTGGATTTTTAGGGTTCAACCTCGGATTTAAGATTCAAGGAGCGAGGTAAACTACACCATAAGAAAAAAAATGTATATTCCCAAAAAAAAGAAAGAGACCATGAATAGTGATTCCATCACTATTCATCGGCCATAATTCCGGATTCCGACAAGCTAAAGTCACAATCTTGGTCGTAAAAGAAGACCCTTCTCATTACAAACAACGTCCTTTTGTTTTTATACACATTTAAACATCAATACGCAACATATCTCAATTGTTGCTTGCGAAATTACTGTAGCAGACGGTTATTTTTCAGCAACATTGTCTCTTTTGATAACGTGAAGGTTCTGCTATAATTTCATCCCTTTGCTTGTTGAGGATCTCTCACAAAATGGTACCCAACTATTATAGATCGTATTTTTAAATAAGAAGTACTGTAGCACGCAGGTTTTTTTCTAGAAATTTGCATCGCAGGGCTACCATATATGATCTTATTTTGAAGAAGCTAGCTTGCGTGTTCAGCCTTAACCTAGGTACCTACTTATACATATATGGTTTGTTCTTAAACTTTAATTTTTAATACTAATGTAGCGTACAAATTTTTTAGGGAAGAAACACGACATTCAAGCATTGCGAGCAGCTAGAGAAATCTGTCCTTTCGAGCAGCTTTGTGAGGTCGTGCAATGGCCTGCTCTTCCGGCGGCCAACCTCCGTCTAAGACTCATTTTACCTCCCAAGCTCATACTATCGTCCCTAACAATAGCGCATAGACAAAAACACCTTTAGATTACTCAAACATTCTAAAACCAAACACAATCAATGCGAGATTACAAAGCAATGCAAATGAGAAAACTAATGTTGATCCAATCCCTTTAAGGAGAGCAGCATTTGTTAATGGGCAGCCTTTAATCACGTTCACTGAGGCTGAAGTTTAACGCATGAACATAATTGAAGGGCTTCAATATGCAGTAGTTGGTAAGTTTGCATATGGATGCCAGAACTGAGTGAGATCCGTCGAATTGTTCCATCGCAATGTGGAAAAAGGGTGAATGCAATATTGGCTATTTGAAAGACATAAATATCCTTATACATATGACATTGTGGCAGGATTATGTTGATTTTATATCGAAATATGCTCAATACGTCAAGGACAACGATGGCCAAAAATACAAAATTCGACCTCTCATATATGATGTGAAATTTAAGGTAGGAGAAGAAACTCAAATGGCTATGGCTTGGATCTCTTTTCCAGGTTTATTACCTACTTACTTTGTAAAAGAGTGTATTTTTTCACTTGCCTCTACTATTAGAAAAACTTTACACTTGGACATGGCTACTATAAATAAAACTCGACCTAGTTGTGCGAGCGTCAAAGTTCTTATAGACTTGTTAGCTGACCATCCCAAAAATGTAATAAAGGACATTTTTAATGAATCTTCAGGTGAAACAAGGACTGAATGGGTAAACATCAAGTATGATATGATTCCTAAGTATTGCAAGGAATGCAGATTGCAAGGCCATGATTATTTTGAATGCTGGAACTCTCATCCTGAACTATCACCTTATCATCAAAGCAAGCAAGATGCTGAAAATAACAAGGAGCAAACTCAGGTGCATCATAATCAACCATTGATGGTCTTAATGAGTGGGAAAGTTGTAGGTAATGTCAATCCACCTGTGGGATAATGGAAAGAAATTAGAGACAATAGTATCAAGAATAATGGAAATTGATTGATTACAGGGAAAGAAATTGTACTTGTTAATTCAGCTAAATGGCAGCAGCATCAAGAATCTGATAGTTCCACTCAAAATAACGTTGCATCGTCAAAGCAGTTTATGCCAGCTCAGGATAACGTGCAGCAACCTCAGGTGTCTGTTAGTAATCAGCAAAATCGCGATGCAGTTGGTAAGGAGCTTGTACAAGTTCATAATAATAATCATCAAGGAAATGGAAACACAAGAGAGGAAGTTGCTTCAGATGATGCAGTAGATACTCAACAAATTTAGATAAATAATAGGTTTGCAGCATTAGAAGCCCAAGATGGTGATGAGGAAGACAATAACAAATAGGTTGTTATGAAAGAAAAAAATTTGTCAAGAACACCAGAAGCTAATACTAACAATGCAAGAGGTCTAAATCCTAAAGCAATTCATTTTACACCAAAATCTACTGGAGCAGGAAGTACATCAAAGGCAGGCAAGAAAACTATTCACAACAAAAGGGAGAATGCAATGGGTGAAGGCAGTCAAAAAGAATCTACAACAGCTTGGATCAGTAGAACATTCAAGGAGAATCATGCTAAAACTAATCAATCATGTTAGGAAATTCCATCGCAGGCTACTGAGATTGATGCAGCATTAAAGGTGGTCAATCATGATAGTAGGCTGCAGTTTGATAGTAGAACAGTTTGGAATAAACAAGTTGAAGATGAT
>MU688265.1:23077-62454 GCA_026770625.1 Nicotiana glauca | reverse complement strand
AATTCAGATACGTATCTCGTATCTAAATAAGGCATTTAAGACCAGGAATTCGTGAGGATTCAAAAGACATGAATCTGATGACGAAAAGTAGTCCAAATACAGTATTAAATGCCGAATACGTTAGTAAACTGGTATTTAATAGCAATAATTGTGTAATGCCTCATTAAATGTCCGTTATTATTCTTATTTAGACTAAGGAAGTGAGTCGTTACTCCATATTAGCTATAAAAGGAGAAGATCTCATCATTTGTAAGGACACAAAATATTAGCTACGTCATATTGAAATATAAATTTCTTTACTGCTTATTCTTATTCTAGGAAAGCCTATTATACTTTTTGGTCTCTTGATTATCAGTAACCCAATTTCTTATCTTAAATTCTAGTTTTGACCAAATTATTATTTTTTGGTTAAACAACATTAGAATTGAGGGACTACTAATTAGATTGACCTAAAAGTCAAACTAAGGAGTATCCTAAGCTCAACGTTTCCTTTCTAAAAGAAAATTCCAAAAATTAATGGCTGACTAAGTGAGTTTTCATTAATTTATTACTCACAAAAGTTCTCCCAAAAGACCGACAAAAACATTTTGAAATTAAAAGACAATGGGTTCAGAATACTGTATAAGGTAAAATATGTTCATATTAAATGATTATGTGAAAAAGTGATCATGCCTAATTATTCCTTATAAAAGACAAAGCGGTCGTTGCAAATATAATCCGGTTTTTAAGTCCGGAGTCGAATTCTCACGGAATTAACCTATCTATTACAACTCTTGGTGATGCTATTACCAGCTCAAACAATTCCCAGATGCAAGATCTTTATTGATAAATATTGGATTTTTATTTAGCTAATTCAAAATGATATTAAAACTAACAATATGCTAAATCAAAGATAATTCAATGGTAAAAAGGGTCTAGGGTATTGATTTCCCCAATTGCTAGTTTAAGTCTTAACTCTTTTGCTATAATCTCGCCAAAATACTCTATAAGGATTATGAGCTATTGGTTATCGCAATTATCTCTCGATCAACTACGATAATTTACTAGAGCATTCTCTCGAACTACTCTAGCTGATAATTTATGTAGCTCTGAATTATCCCACCAAAGTTTCGTTATCTCTAACCACACTTTTAAGTTCAAGTAATGAATCTCTTAAATTACTCAAAAGTGGTGTTGTTCAACAGCAGTCTAACCTAGTATTCTTTCTCAAGCAACACAAGGAAATTAGACACGATTAATCAAAGGCTCATTCAATTAATCACCATACAACACATAGTTGAACAATCATATAATAAACCCGGCTCGATTGTAACAAAATTGAGTCAAAACTTCATCCAATAATTGGTTCTATAAATCCTAGATTAAATGTTTAGCTACTCATAGAAAAGCAAGATAAAGATACAAAAGTATTCATAATGTGCAATTGAAATAACAAAGAGTAGATAGAAAAACTCTAATGGTTGGTTGCTCTTCTCACACTTGTTCTAGCCTCCAAATTAATCTAAAAACAAGCTTAAACCTTGCTTGGGCGAGTTTGTTGAGTTTATAAAGGGTTGTGATAAGTTTTCCCCGATTTACACTTTAGTCCCAAAATTTCTGGGCAATTACACAGTCCACCGCGGCCGCGGCAAGACGCGACGGTACCGCGGTGAAAGACAAACATCCTGCCTCGCTTCCTTAGCCTACCACGGTCCAGCCACGGTCGATCGCGGTCGCGGTGACTTCAATCCCAGTCCTCTTTGCCTCTTTTTTGCTTATTTTCGATCGGGTTCTTCTTGATTGGCCTTTTATCCACCTTCTTGACTCCAAAACACTCCATAGGCTCTTTCTAACTTGGATTAGTCCCTACGAAGAAAAAGAACACTAATTAGAGTATTTTGTTATCATTTAGCCTTTAAAACAACAATAAAGAATGGCACAATTGGAGTGTAAATAACATCTATATAGCCTATTATCAACACCCCACACTTAAACCGTTGCTAGTCCTCTAGCAACAAACTACACTCTATAAGCCTAATCGTCATTTGGTCACTTCCCTACTCCCAATACCATGAATAGTTCACATGGATAGACTACTTCATCGCAACCTCCTTGCCTCAAGAGTGGACTCCTTTCTAGTCATGCAATGCCCCTAAACAACTCTCTTACTCTCAGTCAGAGGTTCAGACTTACCTTCTCTTCAAGAATCATGTGCCTACTCACTACAAAAGAGGATTATATCGTTTACAAATCACACACTGAGGAATTCGAATACAAATTCACTCACCTTCAGAACAAATTCTTATGCCACAAACAACACACCATAGGCTTGCCCGTAGTGTAATACTCGACTAATCGAGCTCATTCGGTCTAGAATCAAGTATGACTTTATTTGGTTGTAATGTTGGTTGCGGGATGGGCAGGATACATCTGGGTATAGTGACTACACCTCCCTAAGCACTTCACTACATTGTGTACTTTTAAACTCTTCACTTTATCACACCTTCCTTCCACCGTTACATTATTGTGTTAATCCCTTCTTTTTTCTTATTAAGCACACTTTTTCTTTTAATAGATGCCACCACTTTGATGCTTCTATTCTTTCTTTTTTCTGGTGGCCTCTCATATTATTTATCAACCAGTGCACTTTTTCTTTTTGTACCCTTAATTCCACTCAACAGCCCAACCAACCACCCCACACTTATATTTTTCCATATCTGTTATACTTTGAGTGCTTCTAAGAGGTGATAAGGTTCAACAAGATAGGCTATTTAAACTCGGGTTAGGCTTGTAATGTGGTTGCAAGAAAAACATGACTACTGGCTCAACGGTGTTGACTAGGGTATACACATGTTGGTGGGAACAAGCATACATAGAAGGATTAAGCAAAGAAACGTCTCTATCACTTTCCAGACCAAACAAGGCTACCATATCGCTTTGCACACACACAGGGCAAGTTCTAGGCATTGAATGTTAACACAGAATATAGAAAACCTCAATCACACACGACACATGACTCAATTCAGTTAGGAGCATCAAACACTCCGTTCTAAGTACTTGAGCCATTCAGGGACAAACAATTTAAGGCCTTCTTTCTTGCCCAAGACTTTCTAAACTAAAAAAGAAAAAAGCTAACTACACCCGATTCAAATAGAAACCCTTGGAAAAGAATCGTGGTCTAAAGAAAAATCAAGGGGGATTTGATACACTACCTAATAAAATAAAAATCTTTTTTATGTTCGACTTATGTCCCTCAAGAGACCCGTCGAGAGGTGTCCGTCTTTATGCCAAGTCAAATTTAACTAACATAAACCAACAATACCAAACAACAAAACAACACCATGCAAAGTTATAAAATTCTTAAAACAACAATCATCCCCCACCCCACACTTAAAACTTTGGCATATCCCCATGTCAACAATTATAAAGCAGAGTAGGGCTAGGGGACTTCCCTGAAGTTCAATCCTGATAGGATACAGTGCTAGGACGAGGTGGCATGCTCGTCCTAGTTCCCGAAGCCAGCCCATGATCTTTTTCTCTGACTTGGCCTATTGAGTAGTCAAATTGTCAACTCAGGTGCTCAGGTCGGTGACAGAAGTGCGGAGACCAGCCATTTCTTGCTCCAGGGCTGTCATGCGGGGTACTTTGGTGGGCCTGTGATGGGCCCGCCTTATCAGCTCTCAGTGGTGGTCGGACAGTAGTGTCCTTAGCATCCTTATCAGCTTCATCATCATCATGAACTACCACTACCGGTTCTCTCCCAACTATGATCTTGCTAGCCCAGAATGGGGCTTTCACTAGCAATTTCCCATCGACTCTGGGATTTTCAGGGACTCGTGCAGCATGGCACAGCTTGGTAACTAGAGAGGGGAAGTAAAACCCCTTGAGTACTTCTGGGGAGCAGATGAACATCTCATCATGAAGGAGCTTGGCGACATCAAAATCTTGGTGGGTCATAAAATAGTAAATAGCTGCTGCTCGTGACCCATTGACATCGGTAGTATTACTAGAGGGCAGCAACCAGCTGTTGATAATTGTGAGCCAACACTTAGCCTCCCAATTGAGAGACTGGGAGTTCAGTGTGATCCAGTGCTTTATCCATATATACTCTCTGTCTGGCATACATATTGTCTCAAGAATCCGTGCCCACCAGATATTTGGGTGACGATAAATAAGGTAATGATCTGTATCCCCCGTGAAATCTGGCAACTGGTACACTCGGCGAATGGACTCAAGTGACGCATCTACCCGGGTGTTGCATATTGTAACCACCCCATTGACATGCTCCGGGTAATTCACATAGAACTCCCTAACCATCAGTACATTCACCTTCTCTGGTTCATCAAAGAGGATGTCTAGCTTCATCAACTCTGCAAAGATATTTGGGCATTCCATTTTCAAGGCTTGTCGGTCAATATGTACTTCAGGTAACAATTTCTTGAACGTCTTGGCATTATACCTGTCCTCAGCTGGTTTGGAGACAAACCTAGCGCGGTCAAACTGTTCCGCACTAGCTTGTCCCCGAGCTCTAGAAGAACTGCTCGGACCACTAGCGGAGGACCCTGTAGTATGTCTTTTCCTAGATAGATACATTGTACCTGCCAAAAATAGAGTCTCCTATCAGTGAGGGTTAGAGTTGTGTGAACCTTGGGTGGTTACTCAGACTTCACCACCACTAAGGTCACATTAACCGTTACAACTTTATTGGGGCAATTTCACAAACACCTTGTGAGCAAGGGCTCTATTCTAACACACCTAGCCTCATGGAAACATCAATTTTACTCCCCAAATCAACAATTTTTACTTCACCATTCCATCCCACATAATTAGTTTTACACACTTAAGCACACACTTCTCTACAATATTGTGCACACACTTCTCTGCAACATTGTGCACATAACCCATAAAAAAACAGAAAGAAAATTAAGAAGAAAAAATCTACTAGAAATACTACACAATTAAAGCATTGAACTAACATAAAAACTAAACAAAAATACAAGAGAAGAGAGAAAGAAGCTTGCCATACCTGGATGTAGGAGAGGGTGAGAGGAATGGAGGTTGGGGAAGATGGGTTTATGTGTGAGAGAGGTGAAGAAGAAGATAGGAGGAAGGGCGTTGATTTAGGTTTTAGATAGAGAAGAGATGGGGAAAGTGAGGAGGTGGGCGGGTGTGGTAATGAAATAAAGAGGGGGGGAAAAATTAGAAAAGAAAAGAAAAAAAAATTTAAAAATGAAATTTAACTTACCTAGGCGACAAAAAATAGCGAATCGCCACGGTCGACCACTGTCCCTCCGCGGCCGGTGAATGAAGAAGGCGAGAGGCAGAATACCCATGTTTTACCGTGATCGTATCGCGATCCCACCGCGGTCACGGTGGATCGCATAAGTTTGAGGCAGAATACCTCTCTTTTGCCGCGGTCGCGGTCATGAGGATTTTTCTTCTCTCTTTTTTCACAAGGAAGTTACAGAAGAAAGCAAAAAACAACAACATTTGTGGGTTGCCTCCCATGCAGTGCCTGATTTAACATCGCGGCACGACGCATGCTCGGATCATCACTCCTCATTCGCATACTGGGGATCTTCCAACATTATTATCTCTCTATCCCCTTTCTCTTCTATCATTCCAAGGTAATGTTTCAACCTTTTCCCATTCACTGTGAACTTATTCGTCCCATCTTCTGATTCAATATCAACAGCTCCACTTAAGAACATTTGCACCACTCTGAAGGGTCCTGACCATCGGGACTTCAACTTTCCCGGGAATAATCTCAATCTCGAGTTGTATAACAACATTAGATCTCCGGATTTGAAGTTCTAATCCAAGATGTGCTTATCATGCATTAGTTTCATCCTTTCTTTCTATAATCTGGAACCTAAATTCCTCGAGCTCATGTAACCCAGTCACTCTGTTGGTGCCTGCTGTCTCCATATCCAAGTTCAACTGTCGCAATGCCCAAAGTGCTTTATGTTCGAGCTCTACCGAAAGGTGGCATGCCTTTCCAAGCACCAACTTGTACGGTGACATACTAATTGGAGTTTTGAATGTTGTGCGGTACGCCCACAATGCATCATCCAGCTCTTCACCCAATTGGTCCTTGATACATTCACTATTTTTGTAAGGACACTTTTAATTTACCTATCTGACACTTCAACTCGCCCACTCGACTATGGGTGATAAGGGGTGGTCGCTTTATGACGAACTCCATACTTTTCCAACAACCGTGTGAACGCTCTATTGCAAAAATGGGTTCCACCATCACTGATTATAACTCTCGGGGTGCCAAAAACGTGTGAAGATGTTTTTCTTTAGAAAGCATGTTTCCCCTTTTGGATCATTGGTTGGGAGAGCCACCGCTTCGACCCACTTGGAGACATATTCAACCGCTAGTAATATGTATTTGTTGCCATACGAGCTAACAAATGGCCCCATAAAGTCGATTCCCCACATGTCAAAAACTTCTACCTCTTGAATTGTGGTCATTGGCATCTCATGACGGCGAGATATGTTGCATATCCTTTGGCATTCATCGCAACTCTTAACCCAAGCGTGGGCATCCTTGAACAGAGTTGGCCAATACAAACCCGATTCCAACACCTTAGATGTTGGCCAAATTCCTCCAAAGTGTCCACCATATGGTGAAGCCTGCAAAATAGAATGTTGATCTTTCTCGGAGATACACCTCCTGATCATATTATCTACACATATTTTAAACAGTAAAGATTCATCCCAATAATAAGACCGACAATCGTGAAAGAACTTTATCTTTTGAATTGAGGAGAGTTCATAAGGTATAATACGCCTTGCTAAATAATTAGCAATATCAGCATACCACGATGTCTCCTCCATTGTCACTGCTAGTAATTGTTCATCTGGGAATGTCTCTGTTATATCCTCAACCTCTACCTTCCCTTCAGCTCCTTCCAACATTGAGAGGTGCTCAGCTACTTGGTTCTTTGTCCTTTTTCTGTCCTGGATCTCCAGATCGAATTCTTGTAGCAAAAGAACCCAGCGAATCAAGCGTGGCTTTGAATCCTTCTTTTCCATCAGGTACCTAATTGCTGCATGGTCAGTATAAACAATAACTTTTGAACCAATCAAGTATGACCTGAATTTGCCGAATGCAAAAATGACAGCCAGCATCTCTTTTTCTATCACGGTGTAATTGAGTTGTGCACTACTTAGAGTTCTACTTGCATAGTTAATTGGGTGCATCGGTTTATCCTTTCCCTTCCCCAAGACTGCTCCTATAGCATAGTCACTTGCGTCGCACATAAGCTCGAACGGTTGCTCCCAGTTGGGTGTAACAATGATGGGTGAAGTCACCAATCTCCTCTTCAGCTTCTCAAATGCCAACCTGCAATCATTAGAAAACACAAAGGGCTGATCCTTTTCAAGGAGTTTACATAATGGGTTAGCGATCTTAGAGAAATCTTTTATGAATCGCCTGTAGAACCCTCGTGCCCAAGGAAACTTCTCACTGCCTTGACTGAAGTAAGCGGTGGCAACTTCTCAATCACGTCAACCTTAGCATGGTCAACCTCGATTCCTTTACTGGACACTCGATTCCCCAAGACTATCCCTTCTTGTACCATAAAATGGAAATTTTCCCAATTTAGCACTAAATTTGTCTCCACACATCTTCTGAACACTCTTCTTAAATTGTGAAGACAGTCCTCGAATGAATCCCCAATCATGGAGAAATCATCCATAAATACCTCCATAATGTTTTCAACTATGTCCGTGAAAATGGGTAACATGCACACTTGGAATGTAGCCGGTGTATTACAAAGCACAAAAGGCATTTTCCGAAAGGCAAAGATACCATACGGACAGGTGAAGGATGTTTTCTCTCTATCTTTGGGGGCTATTGAGATCTGATTGTAACCCAAATATCCATCCAAAAAATAGAAGTGAGATCTCCCAGCCAACCTGTCCAATATTTGGTCAATAAATGGCAAGGGAAAATGGTCCTTCCGAGTGGCTGTGTTCAATTTCCAGTAATCCATGCAAATCCGCCATCCTGTGACTGTAAGAGTCGAGATAAACTTGTAATTCTCATTTTGTACGACCGTCATTCCTCCCTTTTTTGGCACACACTGCACAGGGCTGACCCAATTACTGTCAGAGATGGGAAAGATGATACCTGCATCTAACCATTTGATCACTTCTTTCTTCTCCACCTCTTTCATATTAGGGTTCGGCCTTCGTTGATGTTCTCTGGAAGGTTTGTTCCCTTCTTCCAAGAGAAACTTGTGCATACAAAAAGCTGGGATGATACCCTTTATGTTTGCCATGGTCCAACCAATGACAATCTTATATTATTGTAACACCTGTAAGAGTTGCTCTACCTGCCTAGCTAGCAAACCGAATGATATAATAATTGGTAAAGTAGAATTAGGCCCTAAGAAAGTGTACCTGAGGTGAGCTGGAAGAGGTTTCAGCTCCAGTCGAGGTGGTTCCTCTACTTATGGTTTTGCCGGTGGTGTAGCTCTCTTTTCTAACTCAAAGGACTCAAAGTGAGGTTCCCTCTTCCAGAATCCTTGGCCTTTGAGTGCCATGACCCACTCTGCCAACCCTTCACCATCCATCTCCTCTAAATTTTTCAAGCAAGCTCCCAATAGATCTTTAGCATTCAGGATCACATCCACTGCATCCACTGCATCCACTAGGGAGCAATTAGCATATTCACTAGGTCTCCTCATGGATTGCTGAACGTTGAATATAAATTCTTCATCGTTCAACCTTATTTTAATTCCCCAGTTTCACAATCAATCAATGCTCTCCCAGTGGCTAAGAATGTCCTCCCTAGAATGATGGGTATCTCCTCATCTACCTGACAATCCAGAATAACAAAGTCTGCAGGGAATACAAACTTTCCCACTTGTACCAGCACATCATCAAAAATCCCTGTTGGCCTTTTAACTGTGCTGTCAGCCTATTGCAGCAACATCGAAGTCAGTCTAGCTCTGCCAATGCCCAGTTTTGTATATATTGCCAAAGACATCAAGTTTATGTTGGCTCCTAAGTCACACAATGCTTTTGTAAAGGCATAACTCCCAATAGTACACGGAATAGTGAAGCTGCCTGGGTCAGACATCTTTTGAGCCATGGGTCTTGTCACTACTGCACTGCATGTTTGTGTCAGAGTTACTGTGGATAGGTCCTCAAAGTCAAATTTTCATGACATTAGTCCTTCATCATCTTTGCATAGCCTGGCATCTCCCTCAAAGCATCCATCACAGGAATATTTAATTGAATTTGACGAAGTATCTCCATTAATTTCCTGTATTAATCGTGTTTCTTTTGTTTTCGTAGTCTCTGAGAGAATGGTGCAGGTATCACCCTTTGTGCACTGCTTGCTAGTTTCTGTTTGTTGGGGTTCTGTGGCACAAGAGGTACCACGTGTTCTGCAGCTTGTTCACTCTCTTTAGCCTTACTCTTATCATCCTGAACCTGTTCAACCACCACTTCAGTAAGTTCTGCTGATTCATCTACCTCTACTGGAACTGGAGTGGCTGACGTAGTCTCTCTACTGGATTGTGCAACTTCTTGCTCCCTGTCTAAATTTCTCCCATTCCAGAGACTTACTGCCATCAGCTGATTCGAGTTTTGATCCTTAGGGTTTATGTTCGTGTCGGCTGGCAATGTCCCTTGGGGGCGATTATTTAAGGCCATGGACACCTGTCCTAATTGAGTTTCAATATTCTTTATTGCCGAGTCATGCACTACCAACTTTTCTTGCATCTTACCGTTTGTTCCAATGAGTTGTTGAAGTATACCCCAGATTTCTACCATGTTGCTGAGAAGGTGGCTGATATGCCAACTGTTGCTGGTTCTGCTGTGGATAGCCCTGTTGTCTCTGATATGGCACCATTTGGCTTTGGGGCTGCATACCTCCAGGTTGTGGCATGTTTGGTTTGTACTGCTGATTGGGTGCTGGTCTCCACTGTTGTACTCCTTGTCTCTGACCCCCAAAATTGTTGACATAATTCATATCCTCTCTTAACCCTTGATTGTCACCTTCTCCACTCCATGAACACATATAAGACTGATTATTGCAAGGTGTACACAGTCCTCCATTTGTTGTGTCAATGATATGCACTTGCTTTGTACCCATCTCATCAATCTTCTTTGTCAATATACTCATCTGAGTCATGATTGTGGCTATGTTCTCTGCATGCAAATTATTTGGTTCAAGAGGAACTAAATGCACTATTGGTATTAGGGTCGTACCTCTCGTCATCCACCCCGAATTTTGGGACACCTTGTCATGAAGGATTTTACATTCTCTGAATGTCTTGCTCAAAAATGCACCCCCAGTTGAAGCATCTACATTGGCTTTTAAATTGTCTGCTAACCCCATATAGAATCTCTGGCCGAGCATCTGGTCTGGAATACCATGGTGGGGACACTTCACTAGCAACCCTTTGAATCTTTCCTAAGTTCCTGCAAGGTCTCAGTAGGCTGCTGCTTGTACTGCAATATCTCATCAATATGTCTTGCAGTCTTGTTGGGAGGGTAAAACTTGTTCAGGAACTGCTTGACTAATTCCTCCCACGTGACAATGGAATTTATTGGAAGTGAATTCAGCCAAGTCTGAGCTTCCCCAATCACAGAGAACAGGAACAGTAATAGCTTGATGGCTTCTGGGGTCACATTTGGCTGCCTTTGGGTCAC
Source organism: Nicotiana glauca (assembly GCA_026770625.1). Lineage (NCBI taxonomy): Eukaryota > Viridiplantae > Streptophyta > Magnoliopsida > Solanales > Solanaceae > Nicotiana > Nicotiana glauca. The sequence goes on along the minus strand of MU688265.1, from coordinate 51,798 downwards.
ACAAATCGATAGAAAATTTTCAAGTGTTGTTGAGGGTCTTCAATGTGTGATCCGGAGAACAACCCCTTGCTCTGCAGAAGATGCAGCATGTTGTTGGTAATCTGTAATGTCTCTGCTTGTATTGGGGGCTATGGCGGTGGCCAGGTTATTAGCTGTTGGTTGTGCCCAATCACAAAGTGCAGCTTCTGGCACAAGAGGTGCCACCACTCAGACGTTTAGGTCAGCTTGATCATCCCTGATGTTTCCATTGATGTTATCTACGTCACCCATTTAAATTTCAAGTTGGTATGTTTGTTATGATTGTTTGTTCTTCTTGTTGGCATGGTTTAATGCCCTGAATGTTTTCTCGGGGTCTGAGAGTCCTTTAAGTAATTCACCAGTCCTCGAAGAATCTCTAGGCAAACACCTAAAGCCCATAAGAGTTCAAACGTGAGAATTTCATTGAAAAAAATTATTTAGCACTGTAGAAAATTGATCTAAACTAATAATTCTAGCACTACTTCTAAGTTATAATAAATAACATCGTTAATTCCCCAGTAACGGCGCCAAAATTTGATCACACCCAACTATGCCTTATAAAAGACAAAGCGGTCGTTGCAAATGTAATCCGATTTTCAAGTCCAGAGTCGAATAATCAGGGAACTAACCTATCTATTACAGCTCTTGGTGATGCTATTACCAGATCAAACAATTTTCAGATGCAAGATTTTTATCAATAAATATTGGGTTTTTGTTTAACTAATTTAAAATGATATTAAAATTAACATTATGCTAAATCAAAGATAATTTAATGGTAAAAATGGTCTAGGGTATTAATTTCCCCAATTGCTAGTTTAAGTCTTAACTCTTTTGCTATAATCTCACCGAAATACTCTATGAGGATTATGAGTTATTGATTATTGCAATTATCTCTCGATCAACTACGATAATTTACTAGAGCATTCTCTCGAACTACTCTAGTTGATAATTTATGCAGCTCTGAATTATCCCATCAAAGTTTCGTTATCTCTAACCCCACTTTTAATTTCAAGTAATGAATCTCTTCAATTACTCAAAAGTGGTGTTGTTCTATAGCAGTCTAACCTAGTATTCTTTCTCAAGCAACACTAGGCAATTAGGCACGATTAATCAGGGGCCTATTCAATTAATCACCATCCAACACATAGTTAAACAATCATATAATAAATCCGGCCTGATTGTAACAAAATTAAGTCAAAACTTCATCCAACAATTGGTTCCATCAACCCTAGATTAAATATTTAGCTACTCATAGAAAAGCAAGATAAAACTACAAATGTATTCATAATGTGCAATTGAAATAACAAAGAGTAGATAGAAAAACACTAATGGTTGGTTGCTCTTCTCACACTTGTTCTAGCCTTCAAATCAATCTAAAAACAAGTTTAAACCTTGCTTGGGCGAGTTTGTTGAGTTTATAAAGGGTTGTGATAAGTTTTCCCCGATTTACACTTTAGTCCCAAAATTTTTGGGCAGTTACACAGTCCACCGCGGCCGCGACAAAACGCGGAGCGCCCCCTGTGAAAGACAAACATTCTGCCTCGCTTCCTTAGCCTACCACGGTCCAGCCGCGGCTGTGGTGGCTTCAAGCCTTGTCCTCTTTGCCTTTTTCTTGATTATTTTCGCTCGGTTTCTTCTTGATTGGCCTTTTATCCACCTTCTTGACTCCAAAACACTCCATAGGCTCTTCCTAACTTGGATTAGTCCCTTCGAAGCAAAAGAACACCAAATAGAGTATTTTGTTATTATTTAGCCTTTAAAACAACAATAAAACATGGCACAATTGGAGTGTAAATAACATCTATAGCCTATTATCAGAAAGCGATATATGGAGACGAAGATAGAAGACAGTCAGAATCGTAGGCAACAACCTCATTTGTTACGGGAGAGAATGATATTCATAAAGGCAAAATTAATGTCTTTCACCTAGCAGCATGCAATGAAGAATATTCTATAACATTAAGTGCACGGTCCATTATAGAGAATATGGAATTCACTGCCTTCCGTTATACATTCTTCAACGGCCCTCATAATTTTCATTTAAGAGGGTCTTGATCCTAGTACCTTATTCCTAGGTGCAGCTATAAAAAGTGAGCTATACCGTCGTTGTAAAGGGCACAAATTTTCTAGCAAGCTTATACTATAATCAATTCGAAGCTCTATGTATTTTTATCTTCTTATTACTTGATTTGATCGTTGTTGTGTCTGGAAACCTTGCTCTCGGAAATCTCTGTTTCTGCTATTTTATCTTCATTTCAAGGCTAAGTATTGCATTTTCTTCAATTCTTTTATTATTTTAGGATCGAATTAATTCACTTGTCTAAAAATCACCTATAAATTCACTTATACCATTTTACGGGTAAACAGTTTGGCACCCACTGCTGGGCCTAGACAGCCGTGTAATTAATCTGATCCTTGTCTCATTTACTAACGTGTTCTGATTATTTATCTTACCAAAAAATCATAAAAGATGACAGATAATGGTGTTGACAACACGCACAATTCTGAGGTTCAAGGAGACCAGGCTCAACGTGTGGATTTAGTCAGTGACACCCACAATGAGGTGAATGACACCTCACTGGTCCACGAAAAGCGATATCCACAACATGTTCGGGAGGTGAATCCTGATGATGCAGAAGAGGAGCATGTTGTTCATATGGTAAAAGTCCTACAAGAGCAACAAGTAATCATTCTAGGCCACCTCACACGGTAGGATCAGGTGATGACGAAGTTGAAACAAGCGTTATCTGGGGCTTCGAATAACGTGAATAGTCGAGGTCCAATTCCTCCCGGCGCTTCAGCGAATCAAACAACCTAGAGGGTCGACAACAACACCCCAAGGGTTGGGACTGGTTCTGATGGAGCTGTGGGGAGCGAATCCAGCCCCAATAATGTAAATGATCCTTTCAAAAATGAACTCTTAAGGTTCATGAGAGAGGTGAACGCCTGCATGGACCAAATCCTGGGGGCACCACCAGTGCTAAAAGGTCCGGATTCAAAAACGTATACTCAGTTGCCGTACAAATCAAGCACGACACCTGAATTAATCCTAAAGCGGTAAATGCCTGACGTGCCAAAGTATGATAGAACTTCGGATCCTCGAGAGCATATTACCACCTATACAACAGCGGTGAAGGGGAATGATTTAGCTCTTCACGAGATTGCATATGTTTTTACTGAGGAAATTTGGAGAGACTCTCACGAGGGAGCCTTGATGTGATAATCGCTGTTACTCGAGCATTCCATAGATTCTTTTGAAATTCTTTTGGATTCTTTTATTAAGGCTCATGTCGAGGCGAGAAAGGTGCAAGCCCAAAAGGCTGACATATTCAGAATTGCACAAGGAGAGTCTGAGTTGCTGCGGGAATTCGTTACTAGTTCAAAAAGGAAAGGATGTTTCTCCTTGCTATTCCGGATGAATGGGCGGCTGAAGCATTCACCAAGGGTTTGAATCCGAGAAGTTCAAATGCTTCCCGAAAACTAAAAGAAAGCCTGCTTGAATTCCAAGAGATGACTTAGGTGGATGTTCACAAGCGGTACAAATCTAAGATAAGGATTGAAGATGTTCAGGTTGGCTTCCCGACATCAATAAAAGGTCGGGAAAAGAATAGGGAAAAGTTAAAAGATTATTTCGACACACATAGATGGCCTTCAAGGAGACGGATTTTGCCCTACGAATGGGCCAAAGGACGCAGAAGAGGTTTTTGATCGGTGTACAGGTTCACTATCGAAAGAAGAACTGATCGCGATCAGAGCAACAGATCATTGCAGGACAAAGAAACGCAGGTACGCGAGATCCCTCTAATTCCAAGCTATCAAAATACAATTTCAACGTTTGTACAGTGGAGCTGGTATCAGCTCTGAGAAATATCAAAGAAGCACGGATCCCGAAGCCGATAAGGTCTGATCCCAGCTAGAGGGATCCCGACTTATGGTGTGAGTATCACGGGATAAATGGCCACAGACTGGGGACTTCTGACATCTATCGAAAGAAGTGGCAATGCTATTAAGTAACGGGCATCTAAAAGAATTCTTAAGTGACCGGGTCAAGAAAAACTACAGTCGCAACCAAGATAACATGGAACCTTCGAAAGCAAGAAAAGATCCCCCGCACCAGAAAATCAACATGATCTTTGGGGTGAACGAGATCAATATAGTTACCTTCTCGGCAGCAAAGAAGACAAAGGTGTCAATAAACCATAGCAAGAGACTCCGGGAAGTTTCCAAAGATGACATCACTTTCACAGAGGAGGATGCAGACGGATTGTTGCTACTACACATTGGTAGTTTCTTTACATGTTCTGGATTTCAAAATCAAACCTTTTCTAGTAGATCCAGGGTGCTCAGCCAATGTCATACAATAGAGGGTATTGGAGCAAGCGAAACTCATCGAAAGCATCACTACAACCACAAAACTCCTTGCCGGGTTCAACCTCGCAAGCGTGACACCCCAAGGAGAGATTTTGCTGCCCACGAATGCCAAAGGATTGATGAATACATGTTTGCCCAAGTAAAAGTTAGTTTTGAAGACTGACAAAGGAACTCAGGATGAACCAGGTCCATCCCTCAGGTGCATAAAAATGGGCAGATTCGAGCATGTGGGTTGCACGTGAAGGAGATAAGCTTAATTTGGTGTATTTAATATCTCCTGATAGAAAAGGTTGCATAATTGATAAGGAGAAGGACTCCTTAATCAAAGAGAACACTATCCAAGATAGGGTGGAGTTAGAAGTTGAAATCAACTAGAACTCTTCCACCAAGGAAGAGTTGTATCAGAACTCTAATTATTTCTTCATCTACTAACTCTATAAATTACAGGATGTTCTCACATTACAGGTGCTGCACAAATCGCAGAAGTTAAACATGAATTGGGAGCAAAATAGCAAGGCTTTTCGCAAGCAGTTCGTTGTGATTCAAGTGTGCAAACCAGAAGCTACATGAACCAGATTGAAGAACCATCTCCTTAAAGAGTTTTATGTGTCTTTCTTTATTTCTAGTTCAATTGTAGTTGGTGTTTTGTATTGTACCTTTCAGCTTTATCTAGAAGCAATTATAATAGGTACTTTGAATATTTAAGTTGGAGTTAACTTGAAGTTGTCGCAACAGTTAGAGGCTGGTTGCCACAACGGGATTAGAGTTAATCCTTAGGTTTACAAAGAGTTTTGTAAATGCTATTTTGGCTCAGTAATTTTAGTAGAAGTTTGGGAAAATCCTACTGAGTAGTAGGTCGTGGTTTTTTCACCTTTTGAGACAGGTGTTTTCCACATAAAAATCTCTGTGTTCTTTATTTTTTGTATTTATTATTCCACAAACAATAATAGTTGGAACACCTAGAATAACCAGGTCCTTCTAGAAGCAGTTTAAGCGAAAATTGGCTCCACACAAATCACCCCCCTCCCCCCGTGCGATATTGACGTTTAAAACATCAATTGGTATCAGTGCAGGTTATCCTTGACGAGGATAACACCTTAGGAACAGATCAAGATGAGCGCACCACCTGGAAACTGGGAAGGGAAATCCACTGATAGGCCTCCACTCTTTAATGGCCACTACTACTCTTGGTGGAAAAATAGGATGAGAGATCACATCATCGGAGAAGACTATCAGCTATGGGACATTATCACTGATGGTCCCTTGGCTACCATGAAGAAGAATGCTGAAGGAGTATATATGCCAAAAACAAGAGCTGACTGCAATGCTGAGGACTTGAAGAAATGGGAAAAGAATGCCAAGGCCAAGAAATGGCTTGTGTGTGGACTAGGACCAGACGAGTACATCAGGATTCAAAGTTGCAACACTACTAAGGAGATATGGGCCACTTTACAAGTGGCTCATGAAGGAACTCCTCAAGTAAAGAGATCAAGAGGAACACTGCTATATTCTCAATATGAGAATTTCACCATAAAGGAAGGAGAGACTATTTAGGAGATGTACACAAGGTTCACAACACTAACAAATGAACTTAAGTCTCTTGGAAGGGTTATTCTTAAAGAAGACAAAGTTGAGAATATTTTGACAAGGGTTCTGCCAATCTCTTGGGGAAGCAAAATCACAGCTATTCAGGAATCAAAGAACATTTCCACTCTTAAGTTGGATGAGCTAATTGGAAATCTCACTGCCTATGAACTTAGAAGGTAAACCATGAAGATGGATACAACCAAGAAGGAAAGGAGCCTGGAATTCAGTATCATTGAAGGTGCTGATCTAGAGGGGGATGAAATGACCATGATCACAAAGGACTTCAAGAAGTACCTAGTGGGAGGAAAAGGTCCTTCAAGAAGTGGAAGCTATAGCAAACCAAGGATTCCTGAAAAACAAACTAATGATGGGGTTTACAAGTGTGGGAAGACTGATAACCACATCAAATATTGCCTTCAATGGGAAATTGAATGGAAGAAGGAAAGAGCTGAACGAAGAAAGAATAGGAATAAGGAATAGGTTCAACCCAAGAAGAACAAAGGATCAACAAAGTTTATGGTTGCTGCCTGGGGAGAAAGCTCAGATGAGGACTCAAAGGATGAAGATAGAGATGAACAAACACTTATGGCAATTGGAGAATCCGATGAGGAATCTGGGTAAGTATAATTCATCTTAAAGACAAGATTAAATTTTTGTCTAAAGAAAGGCTATCTGAGTTACTCCTGGATTTCATTGATGAATCTGAGGATCTAAATAATGAAAACAAATAGTTGTCTAAGGAGTGTGTGATTTTGAAAGCTAAGTGCAAAAATCTGGAACATAGGGCTAGTGAAAGTGAAAGTAAAAATGTTGAGTTAAAGAACCAGGTTCATGAACTTGACACCACAGTCCTAGAGCTTAAATCTGAAAATCTAAAATTGAAATTAGAAACTGGTAAAAAGAAATTTGAACACACACAACTCACTTTAGAAGAAAATCTAGGAAAAATGAAAGATGAGTTGTACAAAAGAGATGAGCAGATAAGAGTCCTTAAGGAGGATCTAAACAAGGTTAAGCACGAGCTAAATAGAACTTGTAAATGGAATAGGTCCTCCGATGCACTTTCATGGCTACATGAACACTATAGTAGCAATAAGAGAGGACTTGGCTACGGGACCCTTGCACCTAAGTGAGATCCCAAAAGCAAGTACCTCACACTTCCTGAGAACAAAATTTGCACACACTGTGGTAAAACTGGTCACTATAAAGGTGAATGCATTGTAAAAGAAAAGGCTAGTCAAAAGAATAAAGAATTTGTTCAAGGGAAAAATAGGCTGCCAGGTTGGGTTAAAAAGAATCTGATTTACCCTTTTGCCTATAGAAAGGGACCCAAACTAGTTTGGGCTCCTAATACTAACCCCTGATTTCCTTTTGCGGGTCCAAGTGAAGGGAAGCAACCTAATATGATACATGGATAGTGGCTGTTCAAAGCATATGACAGGAAGCAAGAACCAGTTCCTTTCACTTGAGGATTTCAAATGAGGTAATGTCTCCTTTGGAAATGGGAAGAAAGGTGAGATCATTAGGGATGGAAAGGTATGTAAGACTGTTTTTCACTCTATTGAGAATGTCTACTTGATAGATGGCCTAAAGTACAATCTAATCAGTGTATCACAATTATGTAATAAAGGTAACTTGGTAGCATTCACCACTACCAAATATTTTGTGATTAATCTTACCACTGACAAGATTGTTTTGCAGGGAAAAAGAGTAGACAATACATACATTGTAGATTTGTCCACACTTTCAGAAAACGAACTCACTTGCTTAAGTGTGTTGGACAATGATCCCCACCTTTGGCACAAGAGACTTGGACATGCGAGTCTGAGTCAACTCAACAAATTAGTCTCCAAGGATCTGGTGATAGGGCTTCCTAACATCAAGTTTAAGGAAGACAAAGTTTGTGAGGCTTGTACAAGGGGGAAGCAGGTAAGATCCTCTTTTAAATGCAAGAAAGTGGAAAGCACCACAAGAACAATGGAACTGGTCCATATGGATCTCTGTGGTCCAATGAGAACATTAAGCAGAGGTGGTAAAAGATATATGATGGTGCTAGTTGATGATTACTCTAGGTTTACTTGGACATTGTTTTTAACATCTAAAGATGAAGCATTTGACATGTTTACTTCTTTTGTAAGAAAAACTCATAATCAACTAGGTAATCAACTTGCATCAATTAGTTCTGATCATGGAATTAAATTTGAAAATGCTAAGTTTGCTAAATTTTTGCATGCTACATCATAAATAGTTGCATGACTAGACCTCTTGTTAAGAAGATTCCCTATGAGTCACTTAAAGGCAGAAAGCTAAATATATACCATCTTAGGGCATTTTGATGCAAGTGATTTGTGCACAATAATGGCAAAGACTCCTTAGGTAAGTATGATCCCAGAAGTGATGAGGGAGTATTCTTGGGAAATTCTTCACATAGTAAAGCTTATAAGATATACAATACAAGAACTATGTGTGTAAAAAATGTGTATGTTATTTTTTAAAATTAATATTCTGTCTGAGAGGCAGGAACAAGATAACGAAGAGATTGGGCTGATAAGAAATTCAAATGGTGAAACCATAGTCCAGCCTGAAGAAGCATCACATGAAGGAACATGTGATGGAACATGTCCTTCCATCCAGGGCAACATGACAGGGGGAAATGACTAGAGAGGAACTGATCCTCAAACCTCGAGGGAACCTGTCCATGAACCTATTCCTTAGTAACAAAACCAGGAAGAAACATCTAAAGAAATTGACACTCCTATTGCAATATCCACGAAATTGGATATAGATGAACCTAGTTCATCTGTTGATCAGAAGTTGTATAGGGGAATAATTGGTTCTCTTTTGTATCTTACTGCTAGCAGATATGACATTGTTTTCAGCGTAGGTCTTTGTGCTCGATTTCAGGCAAATCCAAAAAAGTCCCACTTGACTGCTGTCAAGAGAATATTGAGATACTTGAAAGTCATCACTGACCTTTACCTTTGGTATCCAAAAGGTAGTAATTTTAACCTAGTGGGATATGTTGACGCTGATTATGTAGGTTTTCTTGTGGATAGGAAGAGCACCTCAGGTATGGCACACTTCTTTGGTTCATGTCTTGTGTCATGGGCTACCAAAAAGCAAAATTCAATGGCTTTATCTACTGCTGAAGCTGAGTATATTGTTGCTGCTTCATGTTGTGCTCAATTGTTGTGGATCAAATAACCATTATTGGAATTTGGAATTGATGTTGGTTGCATCCCCTATTTTTTTGTGATAACACTAGTGCTATTAGTATGACGAAGAACCCGATTCATCATAAGAGAACTAAGAACATAGATGTTAGGCACCATTTTTGAGGGACAACTATGAGAAAAGCTTGATCACTATGGAGTTTTAAGGGACAAATTGTTGACATCTTCACAAAAGCCTTGAGATCACTTTAAGAGGAACAAGTTGGAACTAGGGATGATTAAGATCACCTAAAAGGACCAGTTCAAGGTTAAACGAAAAAAATATGAAAGAAAAAATTTGGTTAGAAAGTCTGTAAATTGTGTATAATTAGATTAAATCTTGCTCAGTCTCATACTTTTCATAGTATACTCTTGTGTCATGTGCTAAAATGACTCATTAATCTCTAATGATATTTTCTCTATTTTGGCAAATTTAGACTCGCACAAGAGAATTATCAGTGAAGAACCTGGTTCATCAAGGTAACACGATATGTTTTCTACACTCTGCATACTTTGAAATAATTATATGTGGATCATGAATTGTCATTATTTCTATGGTTATGTTGACGTTACTGATGAATTGTCTTTTCTTATTTTATTTTCATCTTCCTGAGCCGAGGTTCTATCAGAAACAGCCTCTTTACCCCATTCGGGTACGGGTAAGGTCTGCATACACACTATCCTCCCTAGACCCCACCTAGTGGGACTTTACTGGGTCGTTCTTGTTGTTGTATATTTGGATCATGAGCAGGGTCATACCAAATATCAAACTCCTTTTGGACTATCCATTACAAGTGAACCAGTCCAGTTCAAAAGAGTCCCAAACGAATGGAAGTACCTAGATTCTAGGGATACACTCCAATGTCTCTTCAAAACTGAATTTCAGTTTGATTAAACGTCTAAGAGTCTGAAAAGTTGTAGTTACCCATCAATTATTCCCCTGTATATTGATCAGATTTAGTGTATTCCTTACTTCATCTCTCTCAATCTATCAAAAACTCTCATTCTTCTTTCATCTTCCGGACACAATCTAATTCTCTTATATTCCATACCGTAGCCTAGATATGTCAAACACCTTTGAAAATCCTTCATCACCACCACAGGAAACCATTTCCACACTTTATACCACTGCTTCAACCACACCAATCTCTAAGAAAAGTAGAGTAAAGATGATGGCTCGTAAGATTTTCGCTGAAGGAGAAGAGATAAAAAAAAATAAACAATCAATTGAAAGCAGGTAGGGAAGAAGAATTCTAGAAATCTGAATATTCATTTAAGTCTGCTACTAAGGGGGAAGAAAGTAGGTCTTCCGAAACTGAACAGGTATCTTCTAATTCTAAAGTTTCTCCTAAGACAGTTTCTAAAGTTGCTGCAAATTTGGAAAATAGATTTGCAGGATGTATAGCAGGTGTTGAGACTACATAATCTGGAGAAGTTGGTGGTAAAAATTAAAAAGAAAAAAAAGAGCAAGGGCGCTAGGAGTACTGTGAGGGGAAAGGGGACAAGAGTGGCTGATTCTTCACCCACTCCTATTGGTCTAACAAAAGAAACCAGTGCAATGGTTGTTTGGGGAGAGGAATTTAGTGAAATAGAAAAAAGTGTGAGCAAAACAGGGGAAAGTGGGTCTGGCAAAGCTACTGAGGGTTTGGTTCAACTTGGAAAAAATATAGTTGAACCTGTTCCATCTGAACAGGAAACCCTCGCGGACCTAGTGATAGGTTTATCCATGTCACCAAAACTCATTCCATTCCCTATAGTTTCATTCTCACAAATGTGCTTGAACATTTCAAGGTACCTATGAAGAAGTGGGAGGTTAGTACAAGAAAGGATCATTTTGGGGTTAATACTCTAGTTTCTTGCGATTTATGAAGCCAATGTCATTCTTAATGAACCTGGTTCATCTAAAAAGACACCTATCAATAGCAAAGTCAGAGTCTTGGTATAGGAGAGTGAGGCAAAATATATTGAGAAAGCAAGGCTGAAGACACGATTGGTTGAGGTAGAATCTGAGAGAGATGTTCTCAGAACTGAACTTGCAAGGGAAAAAGAGAAGAATGATGGAATTCTTCAAGACATGCTGAAACTTCTCCAAGAAAATAACCCAGCCCCTACCTCTTCCAATCCTTAAATCCTAGCCTAGTGTAGATCAACTAGTGACCCAGTTCATGACGTTTCGTTTCTCTTGCTCATGTTTTCAGTATTTTTATTTCTTCTTATGCTTTGTGGTAGAATCTTATCAATCATCAATGAAATTTACTGTTTTTGCTCTAACTGTTTGTTTATATTTCTTTGATGGTTGAAATTCTTAATTTGATCTATGATGATTAATCCATGTTTGCATTTGAAGTAGCCCCAGTGTCCATGAGTAAGCTTTAAAATCTGGTTATCTCATATTTTTTATGCAACTTTTCGATGATGCCAAAAAGGGGAAAAGGTTGTGCTTTAAACAAGTAATGTTTACACTTTGAACAGTGATGTTTATAACCTAATGTACCTGGTTCTTGATGATAAATGATAAAAAGAAAAAATATTTCTAACATTGTGTTGATGTTGAGCTGAGTTGAAACATGGCCTAAGCTTATGAAAAGCACAGAGTTTGTCATCATCAAAAAGGGGAATTTGTTGGCCCAAGTAAAGGTTAGTTTTGAAGACTGATAAAGGAACTCAAGATGAACCAAGTCCATCCCTCAGGTGCCTAAATACGGGTAGATTCGAGCATATGGGTTGCACGTGAAGGAGATAAGCTTAACTTGGTGTATATAATATCTCCCGATCGAAAAGGTTGCATAATTTATAAGGAAAAGGACTCCTTAATCAAAGAGAACACTATCCAAGATAGGGAAGGAGTTAGAAGTTGAAATCAACTAGAACTCTTCCACCAAGGAAGAGTCGCATCAGAACTCTAGTTATTTCTTCATCTACTAACTCTATAAATTGTCGGATCTTCTCACATTACAGGTGTTGCACAAAAATGCAGAAGTTAAACGTGAATTGGGAGAAAAATAGCAAGGCTTTTTGTAAGCAGTTCGTGTGTGATTCAAGTGTGCAAACTAGAAGCTACATGAACCAGATTGAAGAACCAGCTCCATAAAGAGTTTTATGTGTCTTTCTTTATTTCTAGTTCAATTGTAGTAGGTGTTTTATATTGTACCTTTCAGCTTTATCTAGAAGCAATTGTAATAGGTACTTTAAGTATTTAAGTTATAGTTAACTTGAAGTTATCGCAACAGTCAGAGGCTGGTTGCCACAACGGGATTAGAGTTAATCGTTAGGTTTACAAAGAGTTTTGTAAATGTTGTTTTGGCTCAGTGATTTTAGTGGAAGTTTGGGAAAATCCTACTGAGTAGTAGGTGGTGGTTTTTCACCTTTTGAGCCAGGTGTTTTCCACGTAAAAATATATGTGTTCTTTATTTTCTATATTTATTATTCCGCAAACATCAATAGTTGGAACACCTAAAAGAATCAGGTCCTTCTAGAAGCAGTTTAGGCGAAAAATTGGGTTCCACACAAATCACCCCCCCTCTTGTGTGGTATTGACGTTTAAAACATCAATACGACTCCTTTTGAAGTGGTAGATGGTGATATGGTATATAATATTATTCTGGGAAGACCTTGGTTGCACGAGATGAGAGCAGTATCGTTAACGTATCATCAATTGTTGAAATTTCCAACACCTAAAGGAATCTAACAGATAAGGGGTGATCAACCGGCGGCAAGGGAGATGAATGCGATTTCAGTCTCCAGTAACAAAGGGAAAGAGCATGCAGCATAACAATTACAGGAATCAACACCTACTCCCGAATCAAGTGAAATTAACCAGGGAGAAGAAGCGTTGGAATCCCATCAGGTGCCAAGATACTTCCAGGTGATGGAAGAGATGGATGCAACAAAATTCACGGAAGAAGATCTTAAGCAAGTTGCATTGTTTGAAAAATTCTTAGAGAGAAAATTCCACTTGGGGACGGGATTGCACCCCGATCTCAAGTCTAGCTTTATTGAATTTCTTAAGTATAATGCCGATTAGTTTTCATGGTCGCATGCGGATATGACAGGTATCCCAATGGAAGTGGTTGTGCACAAGCTAAGCTTGGATCCTAATGTCCCTCCGGTAATACACAAATAAAGGCCCAATTACGGAGGCTGGGAATAAATTCGTCAAAGAAGAGTTAACTCGCCTACTTGATATCGGTTCGATACGAGAGGTAAAGTATCCAGACTTGATAGCTAATGTAGTGGTAGTTCCTAAGAAGAACAATAAATTTTGCATATGTGTAGATTATAAGGACTTGAATAAGGCATGCCCCAAAGACTCGTTCCCACTGCCAAACATCGATCAAATGATTGACGTGACGGCTGGGCACAAATTAATGAGTATCCTCGATGCTTACTCCGGATACAACCAAATTAAGATGAACTCTGAGGACCAGGAAAAGACCTCTTTCATAACGAACTTCGACATATATTGCGATAATGTGATGCCTTTTGGTCTAAAGAACGCTGAAAGTTTGGAAAATAAACAAGATGTTTGGTAAACAAGATGTTTGGAAAATAAATAGGGAAAACTATGGAAGTTTATATAGACGAAATGCTCGTTAAGTCTTTGAATGTAGGTGATCAACTTAACCATCTATAAGAAACTTTTGACATCCTAAGAAAGCATAACATGAAGCTTAATCCCGAGAAGTGCGCATTTAGGGTCAGTTCCGGTAAGTTCTTAGGATTTATGGTGTCACAAAGGGGGATTGAGGTAAACCCCAAAAATATCAAGGCCATCGAAGATACCCTGAACCAACTGTCAAGCGTGAAAGAAGTCCAAAGGCTCACGGGGATATTGGCCGCTTTGAGAAGGTTCATTTCTTGGTCATCAGAGAAATGCCACTGTTTCTTCACATTGCTCAAAAAAAAAACTTCGAATAGACTTTGAGAGATTTGAAAAGATACTTGTCAAGCCCTCCATTACTTTTGAAACCAAAGGAAGGTGAAATATTAATGGTCTACCTCTCTGTCTCAGAAGTAGCGCTAAGTGTAGTTTGGTCTGAAAGGACGAAGGTACGCAATATCCTACTTATTACATTAGTAAAATTTTAAGGGGAGCAGAAACTCACTACCTACATTTGGAGAAGCTGGCCTTAGCTCTTGTAGTCGCGGCATTGAGGCCCTACTTCCAATGTCACCCCATAATTGTGGTGACAACATTTCCCCTATGGAATATCCTTCACAAACCCGAACTTTCGGGTAGGTTGACCAAAAGGGCTATCGAAATAAGTGAATTCGACATAGAAAATAAACCAAGGACTACGATTAAGTCATAAGTCTTAGCTGACTTTGTGGCCGATTTTAGTCCGGGATTGTTGTCTTTAGCAACCAAGGAGGTAGTCATGGTGCCAGATCGACATCGTGAGTTTGGGCCTTATTCACGGATGGAGCCTTCAACGTAAAAGGTTTCGGGCTTGGCATAATATTAACCATGACTCCATCAAAACGGTCCCTTTAACTAACAATGAAGCAGAGTGTGAGGCTTTGGTTGCAGGACTCGAACTGGCCCGGGGACTAGAATCCAAGGTCATATAAATCAAGTATGACTCAAATCTGGTGGTAAATTAGGTCTACAGGATATTTGAAACCAAAGAAGAGCACATGCAACAATACGTGTTGAAGGTCCAAACTTTGTTAGCTCAATTTTGGGAATGGTCGATCACTCGCATCCCGAGGGAAGTAAATATAGAAGCAGATGCACTGGTTAACCTTGGCTCATCAACGTAAATGAAGGGATCAGAGTGCGAGATGGTAGTACAACTGATGTACTCGATACTGGATGAAGATAGCTATTACGAGGTAAATAATACTAATTTAGTTTGGAACTAGAGGAATGAGATGATCGATCATCCCAAGCATGGAAAATTGCCTGAAGATTCCAAGGTATCTCGGGTGTTGCATGTCAAAGCAGCATGGTATAGCTTCAAAAGACGTCAATTGTATAGAAAATCTTTCTAAGTTCCGTTGATACAATGTTTGGGAGCATCCAAAGCAAATTATGTTATGCGAGAGGTCTACAAAAGGATATGCAGAAAGCATTCGGGCGCGGATTCCTTAGTGTTAAAACTAGTAAGGGCGGGATATTATTGGCCTCGCATCGAACAACATGTCAAAGCTTTCGTACAAAAATATGATAAGTGCTAACGTGACGCACCGCTAGTACATCAACCGGCGGAACCATTAAATTCAGCCTTGTCTCCATGGCCGTTCATAAAGTGGGGGATCGACATCGTCGGACCGCTGCCACCAGCTCCCGGTAAGGTAAGATTTCTTTTGATTTTAACTGACTATTTTTCTAAGTGGGTGGAAGCAAGTCCTTATCAAAAAATTGGCGAATGCGAAGTGGTGGATTTCTTATGGAAAAACATAATCTGCAGGTATGGGCCGCAATTTATCAGCACAAAGATGAGAAATTTCCTTAAAGATTTGAAAATAAGGAGTAACACATCTTCAGCATATCATCCGAGCGCAAATGGTCAGGCAGAGACAACAAACAAAGTGATTATAGAAAACCTCAAGAAAAGGTTGGAAGCGACTAAAGGTAAATGGCCTGAGGAACCACCCATAGTTTTATGGGCATACCGAACGAGAGACAAATCTAGCATGGTAGAAACTCCTTTTTTTGCTTGTGTATGGAGCATAAGCCTTAATTTCGGTGAAAGTAGGGAAACCTACCTTAAGGTATTTCCAGGCAAGCGATGAAGCGAACAATGAAGCAATGCTGGTCAACTTGAAGTTACTCGATGAGCGCAGGGACTTGGCACATATAAGGATGGCAGCACAAAAGCAGAGAATGGAAATATATTACAAACGAAGAGCCAACCTTTGTTACTTTAAAATGGAAGATTTGATTTTAAGGAAAGTAACTCAAAACACTCGGAAAATCAACACAAGAAAGTTAGGCCCAACATGGGAAGGCCCCTACCAGGTTTCAGCTGTCACCGGGAAAGGTTCGTACGAGTTAGAGAATCCGAATGGAGAAAAATTGCAAAGCAATTGGAATATGGTGCACCTCAAGAGATATTATTGTTGACAAATATCGTTTGTACTTGAAGTATGTGCTACACTCTTTTTCCCTTCGTTCGGCTTTTGTTCCAATTGGATTTTTCTGGCAAGGTTTTAATGAGGCAGCAACGAAAAACATACTGCAAAGAAAGTTTCAACGGCAGCAATAAGACCTTTAATAGTAAGGCACACAAGCGAAGAACCGCGCTGGGGCGGTTAGATAAATTATGGCTCTATAGAGAAATTCCCATTGGGAAAATAAGTTTTCTATAAAGCAAAGGTTACCCGACCGTTCACAAGTGAAAACCACTAGAGGATCATTAGATAATCTTTTGCTTGATAGCATAAATTCCTAAAGGGAAGCGAAGTTTGTTACCGAGTGGAAGATTGTCTAGAAATTCATTAGTGGAATCCTTGAAGGTGCAAGATTCCCAGTGTTCCAATTCACATTCTTCGCATTCGAACACTGGGAGATAATATGAGAATGCAGCAATAATGACTGCCACATCGGAGCATGAAAATCGGGAACATAATTGTGTCATCGAGACTGCGCAGCCACTCTTGTAGAAACAAGTTGTATAAATTAGCCACAAGAAATGGCAATTTCTCTTTAACACAACAAATGCTTATATACTTTTTGAAAATAAAAGGAAAAAAGTAAAGTACTTTTATTTTCCATCTTGTTTCTTTGATTGATGAATTGATTTTACCATTTGAAAGTTAAACAAGTACTTCAAATGCTAGTGCCATAATAAATAGGAGACGTCCTCTTCAAGAGCACCGTAAACATAATAGGGTCCCCTCTTATAAAAACCCTCATCTTAAAGGGTTGATTTCGGAAGGATTTGTGCCCAAAATCCAAATGCTTTCGGGGAAAAATACACCTAAGGCTTTACATAATAGACATAAACAGTAAAACTTGCGCAAAACTTTTAAGCAAAAAGAAGAAGATAATGCAAAGATTAAAACTCGCGAACGAAATAAAGACTCAAACAATACTTGAGCAAAAGGATGTCTTTATTTACAATAACGTTCCAAAACAGCACGGATACAAAAGTTGGAAAAAAGAAAAAGAAAGCTAAACTGCTACATCTATAGAGTCAGGAGGAAGAGAAGTGTCTGCGCCCCCAAGGGAAGTAGGTAGATCCATCGATCATTCAGCATTTTGGCCCCCATCAGTTCGGTCTTCAAAATCTTCGCCTTCTATTTCTCAAAGTTTCAGAACCGGAACCAGAAGAACTGGAAGCATCAGGCTCTGCCAGAAGACCACTCTTAGCAGCTAACTCAAGCTCGCGGCCTTAGGAATTTTGGCATCAAAGTCAATGATACCCGCTATAGCCTCTTCCAAGGTTTTTATCTCATGTTTTACATAACATAAGTTTTCTCAACAACGAGGGAAGTCGCTCAATAGTATTCTTGTACTTCTCCTCCAGTTGGGCATGTTTCACCCCTACAGTAGCAAGCTCTTCAGTCTTGGAGTTCAAGGCCGCCTCTAAGTTAGTCAATCTTTAAGCAGAGGCAACCTCGCGATCAGTTGCAACAAGAACTACACTGTGGACTTCAACCTATTTGGCCTTGGATTCATCAAGTTGAACTCTAAGGGTTTCCAGTCCTTGCTCGCTTTGCCACAAATGAGTCTCCAACACAACATCCTCGACGGCTTTGACTTCCAATTCTGAGGGGCGAGCAACAGTTTGCTCCCACTCGCCCAAAAGTTGGTCCCGTGAGAAAGTAAGCTCTTCTTTTACCGAATCAACATTTGGAGGACTTTACAAGCAAGAAATTGTCCTACAAAGAAAGGAAGGCAAACTCAGGATATTGGGCAAAAGTAGAAGAATTAACAAGGGAAGTCAAGAATGTACCACTGCGACGTTGTGCATGGCGTTGTTCAACAAGCATTCTTCCAAGAGAGCGTGTATCTTTTCCCAATCTTTCTCTATTGCCAAAGGCTTCAGATAATTAACAAGCTCCACCGACCGGGATAACAAGTTTCATGCGGTGGAGACTGAGAGAGTAACTCTCCTCTGCCTTTACGGATCCTCTGAAGGGGGAGAGTAGTTTTGCCCCAAATTCCCATGAACTAGGGACTAAGAGAGTAGAACACCCTCTTCTTCGGCAGATGCGGTCGGAGGAGGTAATTTAGCAGTTGTTGGTGGAAGAGTTGGTAAAGGTGGAGACAGTGTAGCAGTTGCTGGTGCTGGTGAAGATGGAGACGACGCTGATGATGATGAAAGGTGAGGAGTAGTTGCAACAAACGCGATGCTGGTTGTTGGTTACTCATCAACCAAAGACGGAAAGAACCCGGTATTCAGCCCTAAAGTACCGGAAGTAGCAACTGGGATCCGGAAGCGTGATTCATCATTTTCTGCCTTTTCAAATTCCCCCCCAGAATGCCAAGACATCATCCTCGACTGGTGTAATGAACTCAACAGATTGAGCAGTCTGTTGATTTGAGGATGATCATCGTCTTCTATGAAAAGAAGCTACATCCTCACTAGCTTATTCCTCATCATCAATCATCACGGTATCAATGGCCAGTCCAGGCGGAGGATCGTCACCATGACTTCCGGAGATGACTCGGGGGCAGCAGTCTTCGCCTTCTTATTCTTTCCCCCAGCCGCGGAGGAATGCCTTCGTTTTGGTTGCTTGTTCTCTAGAGGAGGACTCCGGGAAGAAACACTTGTACCAGAAGCAGGATCAGAGACGCATGCCTGTGAAAAAGCTTTCTATAACAACCTCGCCACATCAGTAGGATCAACCAAAATGTCCTCCTTAGGGACGACAACCGAGCCTTGGGCCAGACCTATGTTTAGTAGAAGAGAAAAATTAGATAGTTTTCTCATAAGAAAAGGGTAAGGGCATGATGAGTTAAACTTACAATGATTTTTGGCCTTCCACCCATATTTCAGGGACAACTCTTTCCATGAGGGGGTTTCAGGCGTAGTGACGTCCAAAATTTTTTGAACCCATCGGTCCAAGCCCTCAACCTAGAGGGAACCCACCGAGTCGCTGAGGCGGGAAAAGAAAGAAAAGTTAATAATGATGAGGAAAGGATCTTTGACAAGGAAAGAAAAGAATCATTAACAAGGATAGAAAAGTTAATACATTATACTTACGAGTGCAGTTCCACAATTTCGGGAAGGAAGGACCCGATGCCAGGATGATGTCGCTGGTGGCAATTGAAACAAATTGTTCCATCCACCCACGGTCGTATCATCATCCATGCTTGATAGTAATTCATAGTGGCCCCGCTTGTTGAAGTTGTTCCCCCCCCCCCCCACGGAAGATCTTGGGGGAATAAAGGTTCGTCACATAAGCTAAGTTAGCTCCTCCCTCGTTTCCTTGCACAGGCGCCGAAGGCAAGTAATTGACCTCCACACAGAGGGACTCACCTGTGCCAAACACACTTGATAGTGGAGGTAAAACTCTTCAACGGCAGACTCAAGATGTTCCCTGAGAGAGAAGGTCCCCAAAGTGAAGGGATACGTATAGAAATACGTAAACCCTTCTTGGGTAAGGTCACCCGCTCTTCCAGGCCAGGAGCGATTATGTCTAGTTCATAGCAACTACAGTTCCTTTACATCGGGAATGGTGGAAGGGCGGATGGAAAGATGATATCTGCTAATGGCCCATATACGGGAGCTAACAGAAGGAAATTTCTCTTCAAAGTCTTTTGTTGTAACAAGACTTCTAGGGATGATGGTGTTAACTATAGGAGGAGCAGCGTCCTCAGCTTTCTTATTGTTCTTGGAGGAACCGGTGTTCTTTGAAAAAGAAGAAATTATACGTTATAGAAAAAGGAAAAGATTTTTCCTCTGAAGAGAGTTAAAGAAAAATTGAATCTCTGCTTCTCGGCTTTACCGATCTTTTTGACATTCCATATAAGGACCTTCATGCGGAACTATTGTTATTTTTACATTCCTATCGCACCTTAGCGCTACCTCTGATTTTTCTTCTTGTGCAACCTTTATTTGTCTTTTGTTTATTTTTTTTTTCCAGGGCTCCAGAAGGCTAAAAGGTGGGGGAGAAGGAAGCCGAATCTCTACGACCTGGACACATAAATAATTTTCAGCGTCGAGAGATTTGAGATTTCGTAAGTAACTCAGTGAGTCCTTTCTTTTTGACAAATTTCAAAACCACGAGCGGGAAAACAGCATGGGATAAACCATATAATCGGAGTCTTGTAAACTCCGACCATCATCTCAGTAAAGTAGCCTATGGGTGTGGAATACGAACGATTAAGAGTTCTTGCTTAAAAAAAGGTACGTACTAACTGAGAGTGGAATCTATCCTGACTTTCAAGTAGCGCTTGATTGAGGGATGGACCCTGAATCGAACAAAATACCAGTTGAATGAAGGAAGTATGAGAGAGCTTGGAGAATTATGGAGTATGTATGAAGGAAGTTGGTGCGTATAAGTAAAGTTTTAGGCGGCTAAATTCGTGTCCATGATTACCCCGATAACCAGCAAAAGTTATGTTGAATCATGGGATGACATGTGTTCGGTGTATTAAATACGGAGAGACATCCGTCTAATCAACCACCAGTAGCTTTTCATAGGGCATCAATGTAATTCCTGCCAAAAAGAATGTTTCTACCAACTTTTCGATGACATAAAGTTATGCCACCGGAAAGCAGGGGGACTATCTGTATAAGGTAAAATATGTTCATATTAAATTATCATGTGAGAAAGTGCCGCGTAGAGCCGAAGACAGAAGACAGTCTGAACCGTAGGCAACAATCTCATTTGTTACCGGAGGCGAAATAAATGTCTGCCACCCGATAACATTTAATGAAGAATATTCTATAGCATTAAGTCGATGGTCCGTTTCAAAGAATATGGCATTCACTGTCTTCTGTCACACATCCTTCAATGGCCCTCATAATTTTCATTTAAGAGGAGCTTGATCCTAGAACCTTGTTCCCTAGGTGCAGCTATAAATAGTGAGCTCTACCATTGATAAACGACCAAAAATACATATTTTTCGGTCTACTTTCATCTCATAACTTGTGTGGTCATGGGTAATTATATGAGTTTTTGTATTGAATTATGCTCATTACATGCATTCTTATGTGTAGGATCAAGTTGGACAAAAGATGAGCAAAAGAGTTTATTTGGGACCAAAAGGTACGAGAAGTACTTCGCTCGTTCACCATCAGTAGCTTTTCATAGGGCATCAATGTAATTCCCGCCAAAAGGAATGTTTCTACCAACTTTTCGATGACACAAAGTTATATCACCGGAAAGCAGGGGGACTATATGTATAAGGTAAAATATGTTCATATTAAATTATTGCCGAAGACAGAAGACAGTCAGAACCGTAGGCAACAATCTCATTTGTTACTGGAGGCGAAATAAATGTCTGCCACCCGATACCATTCAATGAAATATATTCTATAGCATTAAGTTGATGGTCCGTTTCAGAGAATATGGCATTCACTGTCTTCTGTTACACATCCTTCAATGGCCCTCATAATTGTCGTTTAAGAGGAGCTTGATCCTAGAACCTTGTTCCCTAGGTGCAGCTATAAATAGTGAGCTCTACCATTGATAAACGGCCAAAAACACATATTTTTCGGTCTACTTTCATCTCATAACTTGTGTGGTCATGGGCAATTATATGAGTTTTTGTATTGAATTATGCTCATTACATGCATTCTTATGTGTAGGAGCAAGTTGGACAAAAGATGAGCAAAAGAGTTGATTTGAGACCAAAAGGTACCAGAAGTACTTCGCTCGTTCACTCTCGCCTGCACACGAGAGAGTGAATGAGCTAGCTGAGGAAAATTTTGAGAAAAAAAAAAAAGCAAAGTATGGAAAAAAGGCATGGAAGTACAGGAGAGACCTAAAAGGAAAAAAAAAAAGAGAAGAACTTCGCTCGTTCACTCTCGTGTGCGCACGAGAGAGTTAACGAGCTATCCTAAAAAGGTTATTTCGAAGTGGGCTTGTATTATTTTCGCCCCATGCTAACCCTATCCCATATAAATAGTCCTTAAACACACTTTTGAGAAGGAGACACGTTTTTGGAGATGAAAACTGCACATTCTTAGAGAGGAAAAATCGACCGAAGGAGGCAAGAACACACTAGGAGTAAGGCGGAAAATTCTTCTATGAGATTTTCACTTCCTTCTTCCTATTTTCATTTATTAAATCTAGTAATGTAGTTTTGCATACTATTATAAATAACTAATTCGTCATCTAGGGTTTTGATGGAACCTTCTGTAGGATGAATTCTTATTAGGTTTTTATATAATTGAGCCATCGGATTTCTCTGTTTGTTCAACTATATGTTTATTGTTGTTGACCGAATGGCCATCAATTAACTGTGCCTATTTAGTGTGTACATTTCTCGTGAGATCAACATCACTCCTAACATATGTGAGAGATCAATACGGAGGGTTTAAAGATGGGATTAGAGATAACGAAACCTTGGTGCGACCGTAGTGAACGGTGAATTAGTGCCAGCTAGCGTAGTTCAAGAGAATACGTCTAGTAAATTATGGTAGTTGCTCTAGAGAGAGCTACGACACCCAAAATACTCACGATCGGTAGAGAATACTTAGGCAAAATTATAGAAGACATAGCGGGAAGGATTCTGATAAGTGTGGAAATAATAACTCTAGACCTCCTTAATTTAGTCTCCAAACCTTAATATCTTAATTATTAATTTAATATTTTAATTTGTTAATTAATTATTTAAGCATAAGAATTTTAATATTTATATCATAGAACTATTCGAGCTTTCCTTCTTACTGATATTGAACAGTTGTAGCTAAGCCTTAGTTCTCTGTGAGATTCGACTCCAGACTTTTAGACCGGATTATATTTGCAACGACTGCTTATCCTTTTTAGGACTAGAGTTGGGCTTGATCAAATTTTAGCATCGTTGCCCGGGAATTAACGGTGTAGTTGTAGGTGTACATATTGTTAGGTTGCAAGTTCAAACTTTTTTTTCTTTTTCTTGTATTTGATTTTTTTATTTTTTGTTTTACCTATTGATTTTGGAAACATGGAATCTTGGATTTATGAGAGTTTTGATGTTGATAATTCTACTTTTGATCCTCTTTATGCATATTGTGAAGGAAACCACCCATTGTAAAATTATCAAAAAAAATTCGAGAGCGAGTTATGTGCACCGACTATCTTATGTGTGAAATGTATGTGATATATGTGGTGGTCAAGATGGTCACTTTCATGGTTGTGCTTATATGTCTTGTTCTCTCCCAACCCTTTACTATGATGGTTCTACTTTTTCTGGTGAAGTTAACAGGAACAAAGAACCCAGGGAAGCTGACCTGAAAAAGATCAAAGATATGTTAAAGTACCTTATGGAACGAAGTAATGAGAAACAACTACAAATACATAGGCTAGGGGATACTAACCAAAGGAAATGGGATACTATCCAAAGGCAAGAGCCAACTATTGTTAACCTGAAGGCACAAGTACGGCAATTGGTTGAGGCTTTAAATGCTCAACTAGATAATATTATGAATAGTAGCTAGGAGCAGTGTGTATTAGAGACGAAAATTGAGGTACCAATAGAGGGGTCCATAGTAGAACACCAACAATAATAAAACTAGACTTTGAGGATGCCTATGTTGTAGAATAGATACTAGAGTCAACCAAGGACATTAAGGATATATATTTAGTTTTCTCTAGTGTTATTGGTGTTGATGATGTTGACAATCCAAATTCATGTAGTTGAGCGCATTGGTCCACACTTCAAGTATTTCTTCACGTTGTGTTTGAATGATGATATAGAGATAGAGTCATCCGAGCTTGAGGAGTCAAGGAATGAGGAACAAGGTGCCTACATTCTGGAATTCTTCTTGCAAGAAAGTCGGGATAACACACCTCATTTAAAGGCCAAGAAGTACATAATACTATATTGTTTTCTCGGGCCATTTAGATTCATTCCACCACCCAGGAGCATAATCATAAGATTGAAGCAAAATTTGGGACTCAATTCATAAGCTCGAGGTGGAGGCAAAAAATGATTCGCATTGTGCCGCGACGTTAAATCAAGCGCTTGTTGGAAGGCAAGCAGTTTTACTTTTTTTTTAATTCTTTTATTTTTTATTGTTGTATTATTCTTGTAATGTAAATTTTTTTATTTTCTAGGATCATGGAAAGAAAAGCTATTGGAAGGATGCAACAGCAAACTAGATAGTTGGAACTAAGTGTGAGGTACCCGCACGAAAGACCAATGCCGGAGAAGTCTAAGTATCCCATGAAATGCTAATGCATCGGCCTTTAGCCTACCAGGGAGTTTCTTTTGCCCTATTATTATTATTATTATTATTTATGATGTGCATTGGGGACAATGCATAATTTTAAGTTTGAGGAGAAGAGACTGTTTAGGTATTCATGTGCTATTTTAGTTGTGTTATTGTATGTGTGTTGAAAAAAATAAAAAAAATTAGATAGAAATAATCCCCCTTGGTTTTTCATATGGCCACAGTTCTTTTCCAAGGGATGACTATTTGAACCGGGTAGTAATTTATTTTTGTAGGTAGAATTTTCATAAATTTTGAACTTTTCCCGGCGATGGATTTCTTAGATAGTTTTCTTAAGGGAGTAAAGTCATAAGAAGATTTTCCTTTTCTTTTTAGAACCGGTAATGGAATGAAAAGAACTTGAGTACCTGTTTTTTTACATGTTTTATGCCGGGACTTAGAGTTGTAATATTTTAATTGATTATCTTCTTTGTGTGCTACGTTCCCACATGCCTTGAGAATATATGTGACACTCTTTTGACGCTTAAGTTCATTTGTTGACTCATGTGATTACTTCCCATGTGTTGGGTTAATATGATGACTTGCTTAGTCTTTTAGCTTGAGTGTCGGATTTGAACTGTCCAGAGTAAATCATATGTATTATGTGATGTAAGGCTTGAGTACATTCTGTGCTATCCTGTTTTAGTCTAGAACTTGCCCCGTGTGTTAGTCGAAGTGAAATAAGTAAGCTTTGTGAGTCTTGGAGATGATGTAAGTGTTTCTTTGACTATCCATTGAGCTAGTATGCCACCATAAATAACATTAATCCTTAGATAGCCCATTTGAGCCTATAAACCTTTTATTTAGAATCCACATTACAAGTCGATGCCCTTTTTGTTCTTAATTAGATCTTTTGAACTTTTACCTCCGAAAGAACTTGAGTAGCTAGAAGAGTACGGTGAGAGTTGGGTAGCTTTTGAGTGGAATAATAGAAAGGCCAAAAGGTGCACGTGTGTTTTGAAAGATCATTAGCCAGGCAACCCAAGTATGGAGAGTGTGGAAAAAAGAGAGAGAGAAAAAATAAAGAAAATACAAAAAGAAAAAATGAAAAAAATAGAAAATACACCTCCTATTCCTCTTAATCCGAGCCAATGAATGCATGGTTGTACTTAAAGAATATGGAACAAATTTTATGTAATTTCGTGGTATTGCTTGAATTGGTCATGAAGAGTGTGTATTTGAAAGTTAAATGTAGTATATTCAAGTGCTTAGGAAGGTTAGTCACTATATCTAAATATATTCTACACATCCCTTAGCTAACATTACAACTTAGAAGAACCTAATTGATCCTGGGCTTCGCAAGCTTAGATTAGTAGAGACATACACTACGGGCAAGCCTATGGCACGACCTCGGGATGCACATGAATTTCTTTATATGAGTGAGTGAATTCTTTCGATGTGAA
Organism: Nicotiana glauca; assembly: GCA_026770625.1. Taxonomy (NCBI): domain Eukaryota; kingdom Viridiplantae; phylum Streptophyta; class Magnoliopsida; order Solanales; family Solanaceae; genus Nicotiana; species Nicotiana glauca. The sequence goes on along the minus strand of MU688265.1, from coordinate 25,890 downwards.
AGTTCTTAAATTATACTTGAATACATATTTGAGTGTGTGGACTAATTTCTCTCTTTAATCGTGGTGAGAGCACATGATTTACAAAGGATTGGTAAAGTTCAAGCATTTTCAGTTGACACAAGAAGTGAGTCATATAAAGGAATGTATTGAGTCATCTCTTGAGGTTAGGATATTAGAAGAAGTCGCACAAATATTTTAAATAGTCTTGGCATGGGTCTGCTTTTGAAGAAAGATGTCAATGGTTCTTATATTGAGTTTTAAGTGTTGGTATAAGCCGGTATCATTGGTACGATGCTTGAGTATAATTTGAAAATGTATTTCTTGCCATTGTGCTTAATTTTGAAAGTTGCTCGAGGACAAGCAACAATTTAAGTGTGAGGTGTTGATAAACGGCCAAAAATGTATATTTTTTGATGCACTTTCATCTCATAACTTGTGTGGTTACGGGTGGTTATATGAGTTTTTAAATTGAATTATGTTCATTACATTCATTCTTGTGTGTAGGAGAAAGTTGTATGAAAGATGAGCAAAAGAAGTTAATTTGGGACCAAAAGACAAGAGAAGTACTTCGCTCGTTTACTCTCACGTGCACACGAGAGAGTGAACGAGCAAGTTGAAGAAAAGCTTGAGAAAAAAAATAGTGAAGTATGACAAAAAGACATGGAAGTGCACAAGAGACCTATAAGGAAAAGAAAAAGAGAAGAACTTCGCTCGTTCACTCTCGTGTGCGCAAAAGAGAGTGAACGAGCTATCCTAAAAAGCTATTTCGAAGTGGTCTTGTATTATTTTTGCCCATGCTAACCCTATCCCATATAAATAGTCCTTAAACACTTTTGAGAAGGAGAGACGTTTTGGAGACGAAAATTGCATAATTTTAGAGAGGAAAAATCGATCGAAGGAGGCAATAACACACTAGAAGCAAGGCGGGGAATTCTTCTACCAGTTTTTCACTTCCTTCTTCCTATTTCATTATTGGTGATGAATTCTAGTATTGTAGTTTTGCATACTATTATGAATAACCAATTTGTTATCTAGGGTTTTGATGGAACCTTTCGTAGGATGAATTCTTATTATGTTATTATATAATTGAGCCATTGGATTTCTCTGTTTGTTTAACTACGTATTTGTTGTTGTTGATTGAATGGCCATCAATTAATTGTGCCTATTTAGTATGTATATTGCTCGAGAGAGAGTACATATTTAGGTAGTTGTTGAACAACATCACTCCTAACGTATGTGAGAGATCAATACGGAGGGTTTAAAGGTAAGATTAGAGATAACAAAACTTTGGTGCGATCGTAGTGAGCGGTGAATTAGTGTCAGCTAGCGTAGTTTGAGATAATACGTCTAGTAAATTATGGTAGTCGCTCGAGAAAGAGTTATGACACCCAAAGTACTCAAGATCGATAAAGAATATGTAACGACCCAGCCGGTCGTTTTTGGAATTTACGCCCCGATTCTCCATTAACTACTTCCCCTAAGTTCATTTCTGCCATTTTGGTTTGTTGGGACGTTCGACATTGGGATTCGGAGTGTTTTGGGATACTTAGTCCCTAAACGAGAGCTTAAGAGTTAAAAAATAGTCCGTATTCGGAACAGTGTGAAGACGACCTCGGAATTGAAATCCGATGGTTCCGTTAGCTTCGTTAGGTGATTTCAGGGTTGGGAGCGTGTTCGGAATGTATTTTGGAGGCCCGTAGCTCATTTAGGTTTGAAATGCCAAAGTTTGAATTTTGTAAGTTTCCGGTTCGATAGTGAGATTTTGACCCGAGGGTTGGATTTGAATTCCGGAAGTTGTTGTAGCTCTGTCATGTCATTTTGGATGTGTGTGAAAAATTTCAGGTCATTCGGGCGAGGTTTGGTTAGGTTTTTGATCGAAATCGTATTTGGTTAGAAATTGAAGTTCTTAGGCTTGAATCCTTGATTTAATCGGGTTTTCGGTGTTATTTTTGGTATTTTAAGGATTGGTACAAGTTCGAATAAGGTATAGGGGGTATTGGTGCTTTTGGTTGAGGTCCCGAGGTCCTCGGGTGTATTTCGGATGCTCAACGGGTAAATTTTGAAACTTGAAGGAAAATTTGCTGCAGGGCTTATGTCATTTTCACTTCTGCGGCTTGGGACCGCATAAGCGGCTTGATGGTCGCAGAAGCGGATTCGGCGATCTCAGCTAGAACCGTAGAAGCGGTCAAGCTTCCGCAGAAGCGGACACCGCAGAAGCGGTTATAGACCGCAGAAGTGGTTCTGGGCTCCTTTGCATTTTCCGCAGAAGCGGATTATTTCCGCAAAAGCAGTGATCGCAGGTGCGGTCAGTGAACCGCAGAAGCGGAAATTGGGAATTTTAGTTGAACCGCAGAAGCGGTTATTTTTCCGCAAAAGCGGGACCGCAAAAGCGAAAATCACTGGTGTGTTATAGCCAAAATCCGAAGGTTTATTTCATAAGTTGAAAATTCGATTGTGAGCTCGGGAGAAGGCGATTTTTAGTGGGTTTTGGAGAGAAAATAATTGGATAACGTTTCTTTGATCCCTTGTTATTATATTTCATCATTATATAGCTAATTACATCATGGGAATTCGAATTTAGAGCCAAAATTGTTTAATTTGGGGTAAAACTTCATAGACATAACAAATTGATTTTTAGGGGGCATTTGACCTCCGATTTGGGAGCTTTTTATATGGCTAGACTCGTGAGAGTACGAGGGTTCTGAAAATGTGAAAATTATTCGATTCCGAGACGATGGATGGAGGGGCATTTTGGTTATTTTACCTATTTTCACGCCCTAGCTTTAATTTCAATAGTGGAATCAGTTGTTTGC
>MU688265.1:4968-21938 GCA_026770625.1 Nicotiana glauca | reverse complement strand
AGTTGATTTCGCACCGGTTCGAGGTAAGTGGCTTGCCTAACCTTGTGTGGGGGACTTCGTCCCTTAGGATGTGATAATTGGTAATTGAATGCCTTGTACGTGAGGTGACAAGCGCGTACTTGAGCTAATTGTTGAAAAACCCGCATTTCTTTTTCTTATATGCTTGATTTGGACTTTCTTTCATATTTGTCTTACCTTACTTGTTATTATAACCTGTGCTAGCGTAGAAGAGCATGATTATTTGATTCAAGTTGCTTATTTGTCTAAACTGTCTTAACTGTGATCACGTGGAGCATGTTAGGCCAGTATTATTTGTTGCCTTGTATTATTGCACTTCAATTTCTGGATATTCTCTGATGTTGGTTGCGCATTTACTTTGGGATTACGGATGCGGAATTCCGGGAGATCCCCTTTGTGTGTTTACTTTGGGACTACAGGTTTGATTCCTGGGAGATCCCCCTGCACTTTTACTTTGGGACTACGGGTTTGATTCCCGGGAGATCCCCCTACACTTTTACTTGGGGACTACGGGACGGTATCCCGGGAGATTTCCCCCTGCACTTTTATTTTGGGACTACGGGACGGTATCCCGGGAGATCCTTTGTTGTTGATATGAGGATTGGACTACGGGACGGTATCCCGGGAGATCCATTGGACAATTGAGAAAAAGGGCTACAGGACAATATCCTGGGAGACCTTCGTCGGTATTCTTGTAATTTAGTTGTATTTATTTTGTGATCCTATTTTGGTCTTGTAGTATTCTGATTCATTGATTGGTTTACCATACTACTGTGTTCTTAGTTTTCATTAGACTTCGATATGGTTATATTGTGCTATTCTATTATTTCTGTCTCAGTAGGGCCCTGACCTTTCCTCGTCACTACCCAAACGAGGTTAGGCTTGGCACTTACTGAGTACCGTTATGGTGTACTCACGCCTCTTCTGTGCATGTCTTTCATGTGCAGATCCAGGTACCTCTACGCAGGCGCACTTCCAGTAGCTGCAGGAGCATTTTTTTGGAGACTTGAGGTATATTTGCCGCGTCCGCAGACCGAAGAGTCTCCCTCTCACTCTATCTTATAGTTAGCTAGATGATATTCCGTTATTCCTTGTCATAGATATTCTGGATGATTAGAGCAGTATTATATTTCATTTTAGCCCGTGTTGCCCGTGGATTTCCGGGTCTTGGAGATAGTTTCATAGTCTTAAAAGTGTATGTGCCAGGAGGCAGCTATATACATTATTTCTGTAATTTAGTTTGATTATAGATCCCGCAAATGTTGTTACTTCCGCAATTTGTTGAGGCTTACTTAGTCGTGAAGACTAGGTGCCGTCATGACGTGTTCACAATTGGTGAACTAGGGTCGTAACAGAATACTTAGGCAAAATTATAGAAGACTAGCGGGAAGGATTCCGACAATTAGAAAAATTATAACTCTAGTCCTCCTTAATTTAGTGTCCAAACCTTAATATCTTTAGTTATTAATTTACTATTTTAAATGTTAGTTAATTAGTTAGGCATAGGAATCTTAATATTTATAACTTAGAAACTTTCAAGTTTGCCTTCTCAGTGATATTGAATAGTTGTAGCTAAGCCTTAATTCTCCGTGGGGTTCGACTCCGGACTTTTAGACCGATTATATTTACAATGATCGCTTATCCTTTTTTGGACTACAGTTGTGCATGATCAACCATCATTGTAAAGGACACGAATTTTCTCGCCAACTTATACTATAATCTATCCAAAGCTCTATATATTTTTATCTTCTTATTTCTTGATTTGGTCGTTGTTATGCCCGGAAGCATTGCTCTCAGAATCACTGTTTCTGCTATTTTATCTTCATTTCACGGCTAAGTATTGCATTTTTATTTTATTATTTCATGATCGAATTAATTCATTTGTTTAGGAACCACGTATAAATTTAACTGTACTGTTTTACGGGTAAATAAATACTACTCCTCTACTCCCTTCGGTCCATAATAAGTGACCATTTTACCTTTGGTACAATCATTAAAATACGGACTCCTAGAGAGAAAAAGATGTATTCACTAAATTAACTTAATTAATTATTTTTGTCTTCTTGAGCCGATGGTTTATCTGGAACAGCCTCTCTATCCCTCGGGTTAGGAGTAAGTTCTGTGTACACATTACCCTCCACATATCCATTAGTGGAATTTCATTGGGTTGTTGCTGTTGCTGTTGCTGTTGTTGTTGTAATTGTTATCTTGATACATTGGAATATGTAAATAAGGACAAATTTTGAAAAAATAAAAAAATAAAATGGTCTGTGGACCGGAGAAAGTATAATAATAAGTGCAAATTTTAATATAACGTGTGTTAAGTATGGAAGGGAACATCGTTTAGAAAAGGAATTATGTCTCACTATTCAACATTTTCTGCAATTTAGAAAGTATTATAAATGGAGCGAAAAATTTTATTTTTCATCTTTTAATGAAAAACATCATTCAACAAAATATCTTTTGATGTTTAAATATTGAATAATTGTATGCGGCCGCATCTGTTGTCAACATCTATCATTCCCCATATATTGACGCTCATGTAGCAAATTTTGATGGTATTTCAAATTTCATGAGCTTAATTGTAGAAAATTTGTGGGACTTATTCCTAAAGTTTTACTCTCTCTGCCTCAATTTAAATTTCTCATTTTATATTTAATGAGATAATTTATCATAACATAAATATCTATAATTTATTTTAAACTATAATTTTTATAATTCTTTTTTTTTTTTGTAAATTAGTGCCCGTCAAAATGCATCACATAAAATAAGACGGATAAAGTGATTTACAATTATTTCTTGAAATGGGTGGACTCCATTTAGTATTCTCTTTCAATAATAAAGCCAAAGAAAATCTAAGCACACTCAGCTTATGCTTGTCGATATGGAAAAATAACCAAAAAAAATATCTGAGACAGAGAATGGTATCAAAATTAAAACTCAGTGTACCAAATTTCAAAAAATATTCAGTGAATAATAAAATTGAGCTACTACTAATTAAGATTGGCCTTAAACTAAAGGGTATCCTAAGTTCAATGTGTCCTTCTAAATTATAAATCCAAAAATAAAATGATTATCTAATGGCTGACTAAGTTTGTTTTAGTTAATTTATTATGTTCTTCCAAATTGACCGACAAAAACAGTTGCTGTTCCTTTTACAATTTCAATGCCCTTTTTATTTAATATTTGATCTTTTGTAATTTTTCTTTCTGCATTTTAAATATAGGAAAATATAATTTTTCTTTCTGCATTTTAAGTATGACAAAACACATGCAAAATGTACCTTATAAGTTTAAATTTCAGGTGTGATATTTTATTTTTTTTGAAATTTTCTTTGTATAAATTTTTGACATCGTCACTATGTAAGTGTATAACACTATAGATTAATTTTTATTTTAAATGCTTTACAAGGTTAAAAGGGAAGAGCTTAAAAAATATATTGTTACAAGTAGATATTTTTAATCTTAAATAAAATTTGTTATATGCTTTAACAGATAAATATGACTTGATGACATAGAATTTTTTACATTAATAATGTATGTAACTTAAATTTGAAAGGGAAAATGTAACGAAGAGTCCAATTCTTTTCTTAATTATTTTTCTTTTTTCGATGCGTCTCCAGTTTGAACTTTTGCTCAATTTAAGGTTTTCAACTGTCAAACACTTCTTGGGCAGCGGGCAAGCTGCCCCAATATTTCCTCATCAACCAATATAATACCCTAGTTGAATTCACTTATAAATGAACTATTCGCATTATTGCAATTCTCCCAAACTCCTTCATCAAGTTCTTTTAGTTCCTACAACACATCTCTATAGCATTCTACTTTCAACTAGCTTTTACCTCATTTTCCTTTTTTTTTCTTTATCATATCCTTTTTTTTTTCATTTAGTATTTAGTATCTGCTTTGAGTCCGATTAATTTGAATTCGCGTCGAAAAATCTCGTTTTGTTACTCTGGTACTTCTTTCTACTAGTTCAAGTCTACTCTTTGTATTGAGAGCCCGATTAATTTAAATTTGTGCCGAAAAATTTCATTTTGAAGTCTACTATTTGTATTAAGAATTCTAAATAATATTTAATCCAAATTTAGCAATTACTTTACTTCACGATTTAATGGGTCCTTCTAGCTATAGAAGAAGTACAAGAAGATCAAGACCAATCTCACAAAAGCAACAACCATTGAAGAAAAATGAAGAGATATCAACTATTTCTCCATGTAAAACTTCATTGAAGAATAATAGTACTATGATTGATGGATCAAATAGTAGTAATGAATATTGTTGTTCAACTCCAAAATCTAAGAGATATCAAATTCAAGAAATCAAGACTTGTCCTCCAGCACCAAAGAAGAAGAGAAGACTATTTTCATCAAAATCATGTAATACTAGTTCATTGAAAAGAACTCCCATTTCTTTATTTACTCCACCAGATTCAGAGCTCTTTTTACTCTTTGCATTTAGGGATATTCCGGTTTGAGACATTTTAATGTACTTGAAAAGTTCTACTTGTTAATTTCTATGGTAATCAACTTTTTCGATTTTCTTAATTATGCGAATTTTGATAGTTTTTTTTCTTAACTGAAAATCTTCGAGGATCAATTAGTTTCCGGCTTGAACACAATGGATAATAGACTCATCTCTCTACCATGTTTAAATTGGTGACGTATGCTTACAATATGTGCTCTTACCACTGCACCAAAGACTTTATAGTTTATAATCCTAATATAAGTTAGCTCTTTGATGACATTAAAAGTGTGCCGCTTCGTCGACAATATTTGTTTCAAATATACAAAAAAAATATGTAAAATGGACACTCTTTAATAAGGAACCGTTAATTAGTACGGCGGTCAAGGATCCTAATATTTTAAACGAGGTTACGGGATCGAGCGTGGTCGAATTACGCTTATGCAAATTTTTAGTTTGGTTTGTTTTAGTTAGAGATCATAAAGAGTTGCATCCTTTGTTGAAAACATAATTAAATAAAAGTGTATTTTTTTCTAACCGCTTAAACTTTTAGTTGAGATGATCACATACGGTATCAAAGCACGCAGAAGTTCTAGGTTCGAATCCTAGTTTTCTATTGTAAGATGGAAAGTATTCCTTCATTTGCATTAATGAATTCAAGTTATGATCAACCAATTGTGTTCCCCAATTTCTAATTTGTTGATCAAATTCTATATATATTCGAGAATTCATTTTTCTTTCTTTGACATAAATTACAAAACAACCTTTTGGAGTCGAAACAACAATTAATAAGAGAATTACTATGAAGAAAATGCTGAAAACATGGAAGCTTGAATGAATGAATCACCTCTTAATTTCTTCCAATTTTTTAGAATGGGGAGAAACCAGAGTGTATTAGAAAGCAGAGTGTATTATTTTGGATAGTTCATTAATATTTTCTGGCTTTTGACTGATTCGAAAAAGAACTTAATGTTTGCAAAACCTGTTATTCTGAAATTGATCAATAAAAAAAATTAAGGACAATTAGAAATATAAGATCCTCGTTTTTTTATCTTGTTCTCATTACTGCTTGTTGCTACTGCTCTATATTTATTTTTTCTCGTGTCGAGGATCTAGGTGAAACAGTCTCTCTATATTCATTGTAGGGTAAGGTCTGCTTACTTCCCAAACATTACTTATGAAATTATACTGAATTTATTATTGTTATTGTTATAACAATTAGAAATAAAAGATAGCAACCATATGATACCTGAAATCCATTGGCTTGGCTAACTCGGATTCGTATGGGATAGGTCAATTAAAGAGGAGAAAGAATCCTATCTATCTCATTAAAGGTTCTTTTTTTCGATTTAGCTATTTGGTATTCAAAGTTCAACTTCACTAATTTAGATTCGCTTTGAGTAGGCCCAAGGGCATATCTATGTGTTGGAGCATGAGGCACATCAACCAATGCTCCTCTCGGTACCATATTTAATAATGTTATATTTTTTAAATATACACGTGTGCACCCAAGCTCAAAGAGTTACATGGTGCAAAGATTATTGGGTACACTTTTATAAGTGAAGTTAGATGTCTAAATCTCAGTTTGTTGGTATATCTCTTTTAAGTAAGTATTTTTTTTTTTCTTTCTTTTTTTGTTTGATTTATTTATTCAAAATCCCCAAATCTAATACATTGAAATCCTTGAACTCTTTTTGTCATCGCAAAATTTTATATAATTAAACCTAATAGCAGTGATGATGCAGTATGGTTTAATAATTACAACGTTTTTATATGGAGTACAGGTATATATGTTAAAAGTCACTAAAATTGCAAGATAGTTAATTTTAATTTTAACCTATAATTTCTAAATGATAATAGTTTCAACTAATGGATGGAGTGTTAACGCTCAAAAAGACCGGTCGGGTCATTATATTCTCCCCCACTTAAATATACTTTCGTCCTTGAACGTGCCAAGAGTCGTAGTCATCAAATCACTGTAAAAGCTCACCATACATATACCCATGGGAGATACCACGTCACCTCAATCCATATGAGCCCTTCAACACAACCTAATGGAAGATTCTTTCTTCAACCTTAGTCCATAAACTTTAGAACCCAATCTTCAATATCCGGAATTTCTTATAAGACCTGGTTCCTATGAACGATGTAAGCGTATTTCACTTCATACTCCAAATGATAAATTACATCGAGAATATATACATAAAAGCTAGACAAATAAGTCAACAATGAATCCCTGAGATCATGCCTTCTACCGACAATACCTACAATATTTGACTATCTATCCAACATACAATCTTATATTTGAAATACATTGTGACAATATCTAACACTCCCCCTCAAGATGGAGCATACATGTTATATGCTCCAAGCTTGCTACAAATGTGTTCAATCCGAGCTACTATAAGGGACTTAGTAAGCACATCTGCCAACTGGTCATTTGAACCGACGAAGCTGGTGGCAATGCATCCAGACTCAATCTTCTGCCGAATAAAATGACAATCTACCTCTATATGTTTCGTTCTTTCATGAAAAACGGGATTAGAGGCAATATGAAGGGCAGCTTGATTGTCACATATAAGCTTCATCTGTTTGAATTTGACGTATTTCAATTCTTGGAGGAGTTGTTTCAACCAAATAAGCTCGCATGTAGCAAGGGACATAGCTCGATATTCTGCTTCTGCACTAGATCTAGCAACAACATATTGCTTTTTACTTTTCCAAGAGATTAGATTTTCCCCAATCATGATACAATACCCAGAAGTAGATCGTCTATCTGACGGAGAACCTGCCCAATCAGCATCAGAATATCCAACAATGTTTGTGTGACCTTTGTCTTCATATAATAGTCATTGCCCTGGAGCTTTTTTGATGTATCTTAGGATGTGAATTACTGCATCCCAATGATCTTTACACGGAGCTTGGAGAAACTGACTAACCACACATACTGCAAATGAAATATCAGGTCGTATGATAGTAAGATAATTTAGTTTACCGACCAGTCTACGATATCTGTCAGGGTCATTCAATGGCTCCCCCTGTCCAGGGACTAGTTTGGCATTTGGATCTATAGGAGCGTCAATAGGCTTGCAGTTTAACATGCATATTTCCTCTAGTATGTCCAAAACATATTTTCTTTGTGAGATAGCAATACCGGTCTTGGATTGTGCTACCTCGATTCCCAAGAAATACTTTAACTTCCCAAAGTCCTTGATTTGAAAGTGACTGAATAGATGTTGCTTTAGTTGAGATATTCCTTCTTGATCATTTCCAGTTATGACAATGTCATCAACATAAACGACCAGATAAATATTATTTTTTGGACCATTATGTCGATAGAAAACGGAGTGATCTGCTTCACTTTGAGACATCCCAAATTGTTGGACAACAGAGCTAAATCTTCCAAACCATGCTCTCGCAGATTGCTTAAGGCCATATAGTGAACGTTTCATACTGCATACTAAATTTGACTCCCCTGAGCAACAAACCCAGGAGGTTGCTCTATATAAACTTCCTCAGCAAGCTCACCATGTAAGAAAATATTCTTTATATCTAGTTGATGAAGAGACGAATGATGTATTGCTGCTAAAGAGATAAGCAGTCGGACAGATGCAATTTTGGCAATGGGGGGAACGTGTCACCATAATCAAGGCCATAAATCTGGGTGTATCCTTTAGCAACAAGGTGAGATTTCAGGCGATCAATTGTTCTATCTGAACCTACCTTTACTGTATAGATCCACCTACATCCAACAGTAGATTTTCCTTTAGGTAACTGGACCAATTCCCAAGTGTTATTGGTCTTTAGAGCAGTCATTTCTTCGATCATAGCACTTTTCCACCCTGAATGTTCTAATGCTTCACCAACAGTCTTTGATATAGGTACATGAGATAAATCAGATACAAAGGTATAATATAATGGGAACAATCAATGATAACTTAAGCAGTTAAATCGTACTGGTTTCTGAGTAGTACGCATACCTTTGTGTATGGCAATTGGTGGAGTCACTGCATCTGATGAAGGCATGACTGGAGCAGGTGACATAGGAGCAAGAGATGAGTCATCGTGAGCTTCCAATGTATCCGGATCAGGTGTAGTGCTAACATTAGTATTAGCTAGAGGTACTTGGAGAGGAGGAGGAGAGCCTTGAGGGCTATCTGGAAGACTATCCTGTGGTATAGGAAATATAGGCACTGGCAAAACTTGAGGCATCAAATTTCGGTTTGTAGTGCTTAGTGAAAAATAGGGAGACGTCTCAAAGAAGGTTACATCCGCAGAGATCAAATATTTATGTGTTTTTGGATCATAACATTTATAACCTTTCTGGTAACGAGAGTATCCAAGAAAGACACACTTAATTGACTTTGGTTGGAGTTTGTCATTTCCAGGACTGTGATCATGAACAAAACAAGTACATCCAAATACTCTCAATGGTAAATGATAGGGATTTTGACCTGGAAAGAGAATTGAGTGAGGACTTTGATGTTGCAACACAGAAGAAGGCATCATATTGATTAGATAGCAAGCAGTGAGAACAACATCTCCCCAAAAACGAAGAGGAACGTGATGGTGTATAAGTAAGATACGAGCAGTTTCAATGAGATGCCGATTTTTACGTTCGGCGACTCCATTTTGTTGAGGAGTATATGCACAATAAGTCTGATGGGTGATTCCTTGAGATGACATGAAACTAGTGAAGGGGGATGATAAATACTCTTTTGCATTGTCACTACGTAATACCTTTACTGAAACACCAAATTGATTATTTACCTCAACACAAAAGTTTTGAAAAATAGAAAACAATTCAGAACAATTTTTCATTAGAAAGACCCATGTGCAACGAGAGAAGTCATCAATAAAGGTAACAAAATACTGAAATCCTAAACTTGAAATAACACGACTAGGACCCCAAACATCTGAGTGAACAATGTCAAACATAGATGAAGCCCTGTTATTGACTCTTTTAGGAAACGAAGTGCACGTGTGTTTCCCAAGTTGACAAGATTCACATTCAAAAGAAGACAATGTGGAAAGATTAGGAATTAATTTTTGAAGCTTTGCAAGACTCGGGTGGCCTAAACAACTGTGGAGTAGATCAGCTGACGCAACGGAAGTGAAGGCAACTGATGGTTGTGATCTGGACATTTGATATAGTCCCTGTGACTCATATCATGTTCCAATCATCTTACCCGTTCTCCAGTCCTGCACAACAACAGAGTTAGCAAAAAAGGTGACAGAATAATTAAGACTTTTGGTTAATTTACTAATGGAAATCAAATTGAATGGGCATTCTGGAGCAAATAAAACTGAGTTTAAAGAGATAGAGAGAAGAAGTTGCACTTCTCCTATTCCTTTTACTGCAGTTCGCGAGCCATTAGCAAGGGTAACCGCAGAGAGGGTTGAGGAAGGAATAAGATTTGAAAAAGGATTTTGATTATCGGAGATATGGTCAGATGCACCAGAGTCTAGTATCCATGAGTAATTGGGTGAAGACCTGCTCAGACAAGCAAAGGAATTACCAGATTTTGAGGTGCCAGATGAGAGTGATTGTTGTTTAGCCGCTTGATACTGCAGGTAATCACTATAATCCACTCCAGATAAAGTAATAAAATCAGCATGTTGATCATCTGTTTCACCATCATTTTTAACCATGTGGGCTGTACTGCGATTGTTTGTACGTGATGGTCGACCATGCAGTTTCCAACAAGTTTGTCGAGTATGGCCTGGCTTGTTGCAATAATTGCAATAGGGTCTGGTGCTTTTATCTTTTCCTCTTTGAGAGACATTTTGTTCCTGTGAATTTTCATTTTGCACAGCTAATACAGATGTCTCCACTTTATTAGTATCAAGTGTTTCTGTTCCAATACGCAATAGTCGAGCTGAAACCTCAACTAATGAAGGAACTACTGAGCTTGCCAAGATCTGATCCTTTACAGGGCTGAGATCAGATCGAAGTCCTTTCAGTGCCAAAACCATAAAGAACTCATCTTTGTGTTGCTCCTAGGTGGTGACACTTGCAGTAAATGGCATGAGTGAGTCAAATTAATCTTTCAAGGTATCTATTTGTCCTAAATAACTCGCCATATCTTGATTGTTTTGCTGAATTTGGACTAAATCTGAAACTACTTTGTATATTCGTTGTATATCGTTCCTATAAAAAGCTTTAGCTTTAGTCCAAACTTTATAGCAAGTTTTACAAGATTGAAACAAGTTGAGTAATTTAGGATCCAAAGAGTTCCATAAAAGATTACATAATTATGCATCAATTCGAGTCCACTTAGTCTTTTTACTAGTGCCAATTTCACTAGCATTTTTGATTAAGTGATCCTCATATCCCTGTCCCAGGAACCACATCTCAACTGAAGAAGACCACGGTGAGTAATTATTACTACCTTGTAATTTAATAGTAGTAATAGTGGAAGGACTTCGAGAGAAAAATGGTTTAACTTCTTCTGTTGTGGATGACTCACCTGTCTGTGAAGAATCATCTTGCTTCGACATTTTGAGATTCTAATTCCGGAAAGATCAAATAGGTAAAAATAATATGTTGCAAATAGCTTCCACTAGAATCCAGAATAAGCCAAATAATGGTTTGATGTAGAGAAAAAACGGATATCAATAGTGAACTTTTTGAAAAAAGCGATAAAGAGGTGGGACAAAAAGCAACAAAGAAGTGGGACAATAAAGTAGACTTGAAATAAATAAAGCTTTACTTTTGAAAAAACTTTTCAAAAAAAAGTTTCACTCTTCTGCTTCAAACGAAAAATCTCCTCTATCTAACAAAATAGTTTTCTTTTCCTCTCACCAAAATCACAAGATCTGGCCGGGAAAGGGGCTTATTAATAGAGTCGGGTAAGAGGGTAACAAGATCTGACCGTAAACTACTTCAGAGATTTTAGAGAATGTGATGGGTAAGACCGGAATAAATGGTCGACCCTCACGTATCTGAAATAAAAGTCAGAGATGGCCGGAAAAATCCGCCGAAGAAGTGGATGCCGGAAAAAGCAACCGGAAAAGGTGGTCGGAAAAATCCACTGGAGTAGTGACTGCCGGAAAAAGCAATCGAAAGTACCGAGATCGTAGAGGCTCTGATACCATGTGAACGATGTAAGTGTATTTCACTTCATACTCCAAATGATAAATTACATCGAGAATATATACACAAAAGCTAGACACATAAGTCAACAATGAATTCCTGAGATCACGCCTTCTACCTACAATACTTACAATATTTGACTATCTATCCAACATACAATCTTATATTTGAAATACTCTCTGACAATATCTAACAGTTCCCAAATCCATACACTGCATAAACTTAAACAAACAACATCAAACCATTATCATATTCCAAGATATAATCCTCCATCAAAATATAAATTTTAGATTCACCTCTTTTTAATAATGCACCAATAAAATCCCGAATTCATCTCCGTATAGGCCTACTATAAGGTGAAGCGCTTCCTAGCTAGTGAGAGTTTCCATTTCAAAATATTAGAATTCGAGAACTCTAATTAAAAGTGAAGAAACCCCAAATATTCTTAATTAATTAGCAAGATTCTGACCATTGCAACACAATATCGTTGATGGTGGAGAGAGTTGATTTTGAAAGTCTCACCAATAAGATCAGTAGTAGATATTTAGGTTTGTTGTCTTAAATGTTGAAAGATGAGGTGCAACCCTAAGAGAACTTTTCAAAGAATTTATTCAATTCTTAATTACCTTGATTTATATAACATTCCTTTTCTTAAAGAAAGTTATAGAAGCTTAAAATTTGGTATAAATTATCATGACAGAAGTTGTTGAGGAGATATAATTTTAAATCATTTTTCTAGTTTAATTAAATGGTACAACATAAAGTTGTTGATTTGGGCCTTCTTTTAGGATTAAAATCAGTGCAGGTGCTTTGTATCATAATAGCAAATATTTTGTGGTAGGAAACATTTTAATGCACTAGAATGGGTACTTTTTATAGTTCATCGACTAACATAAATATTTCTAATATTAACTATAGTATAAACTATAAAGAAGGAAATTTTTGATAGCTCATTAGATATTCCTTTAGCATTATATGTTTCTCTGACCTTAAATTATTGTTTTAGTTAATATCATCATGAAAATATAAAGGAAATTTAACATAATATATAACTAATTACAATTTAAATGAAAAAAATAATATTTATTTAATTTGTTAATTTTAACTATTCATAAATAAATACTTCTTCTCTATTTATAATTACATATTTACATTTATATAGGCCATTCACAGAAGATCTTTATGCTGAGACATATGAGATTTTTATAGTGTCATTTTATTTATTCCAATTGTAATTGGTTATTTTGTATCATTTTTCCATATTAATAGTATGAAATGATCTCTGACGACCAACTGCAATTCAAAATGAAGAAAACAACTCTAAGAAATCTCCTATGTTTTATTTATCGATCTCCTTATTATTGTTTTAATTTCCTATGAAAAGAGTTATATAACTAAATAGCATTTATAATGAGTCATAAAATTAAATATCCAAAAATAAAGGGAAGGTAACATTTAATTTAGCCTTTACCTAACCATATATCCGATTCTTTTAACTTATTTAATGCTAAATTTTGATGTAATTTACACTATTTGTACAACTTTCCAAAAAGATTAACGAAACAGGATAAACTCAGAATGAAATAATGACTTGTAACGTCTTTTATTCAAAAAATGTATCGTGTAATAAATAGACGGAATTGTGGGTTGTTAAAAGTTTAAACGTTACACTTTAATAATGACTTTAATAAGTCGATATATACATACGAAACGACAAATGAAATGAAGGAATTTAATAATAAAGTATGAGGAATGGTAAGTCATTATAGTTTGTAACGGCAAAAATAAATATTGTAGTATGTAATGGTTGTTGCCATTACTCAAAATAGTAAATTTACTTCAGTAATCAGTATGATGATGTAAGTCATTATACTTTGCAACGACTAAGAGTAAATCCTTTAATGACTTAATAATTTGCTACTATATGTGTGATTTGGAGATTGTAATATGTTGTTTGGATCATGCGACAATTGGTTTCAAACTCGGGACCTCCCCTAATACGATAGTGCGACAAACTTTAGCGAAGATGTTACGTCTTTAAAGGTGAGTGTAACAATTTATAATTCGCTAATCGTTAAACTTGAAAGATAGGTCAATTAAAACTTGCCTTAAATAATTTTTCAAATCAAATGGGAGGGAAAAATGTCATATAAGACGGATTCAAGAATTCAATTGTTGAGATGCTTTTGGGGTTTAAAGTCGACCTAGGAGAAAGAATTGGTTCCAAAGATTAGATCAGAGCGAATAATACCTTGATGGGTAGTTTGGTACGCGAGATAAGGTGGGATAAAGTGTGATACTAAATTTGTACCGTCGACCAAACATAGTACAATCATAGTCCAAACTTAATTCTGATATCTAGTTTAGAAATTATAATTCTACAACTATATAATCCCGAGATCAATTAATCCACGTAGCAAACGACCCCTAAAAGTTAGTTTGTGTCTTAACACTTCCGTTTGATATCAAGTGAGCAAATGAAACTTTTTGTTTGTTTGAAACAAAATAATATTATGCTTTCGTAAAATTTTCTCTATTAAAAAACTCAATGACATTTGGGTTAGAACTGTAAGTGCATCACCAATTTGACATAAAATTTATGAACTAATAATGCATCATCCGAAAGAAATAGAATTATTTCGAACTTAAGACCTAAAGATAATGGATTATATTTTAACCTTTTCTCTAAAAAAAAAAAAAAATAGAACATTTAATTTGAAAACGGGAAAATAAGTGCAAAATTAGCCGCTTTAGAACATTTACGAGCAATAACCTCTCATAACTTGTTGACATGCTTAATCAATAGCTTATTCAAATCTATTGTGAATCAACACAACTATTTGTTTATGATTTTGAAATTCTTTTATCCGCTTTTTAATGTTCAACTACTACTTGAAATGTCGTTAAAACATAACCAGTTTTTAGTTACAAAGATCTTTTTGCCCTTATTTTATTTTATTTTGAAATATTTCTTTGAACTACACAATTCAAACTCCATATCATGGAACTTTGAATTATTTTTTTTTTTCAAATATAAATCATAGGGGCATATGTGCCTTATTGTATGTGGAGTCACAGGACACCGCTTCGTCGAATTGTTTTACTAGAATATGAATAAGAAAAAGCAAAAATATCAAGGATAAATATAAAAAATGACACTACTTATCAGTATAGTTGTCTGTTCATTAGTCCATTTCTTCACATTATGACACTACTTATGAAATATCCTCCATACGTTGTTATTATACTGTATTTGAAAAATAATTCTCGAAATGTAAATGAATATTAACAGAATTGAACATAAACAGAAATGACAGAAAACCAATTCGAGCCCACTGAATTCACAGTGTTTCCTTAAGGAATTTAATCCACTCGTAGTACCCAAGATTATGGATTATTTCCTCCCAGGATAGAACGAATTATACACTGGTGTAGTGGTACTTCAAGCTCCAGTGTTTTAGTGAACACAAAGTTCGGTAGCAAATCACATTTACAGTTGCTTTCTTTGAAGTTAAAATATGCAGAAGAAAGGAGGAGAAACTCAAAAAATTCGTAGTGAAATTCTTAGCAGAATAGTGTTGTATTTATAGCTAAAGTTGGGCTGAAATCTGAAGAGGTGCAACTCTTCAGAATGACTGTTTATGCAAAACGGCCACATCATAAATGTCATTACATAAATGGACATTTACTCAATAATAAAGAGGAAAAAAATAAAGAGGAAAAATTGAAGGGTAGTTAATTTTTTGTTACAAAAACAAAAAATTAAAATTTGGATAACTGAATTGGATTTAATAATAATATTTATTTTAATATTAATATTCTGTTATTAAAATAAATATTTAATAATATTTCTGTTAATATTTTACTATTAACAAATAAATTTGATCCAAAAAATTAATCAATCAATCGATCATTTGACCAAATCCAAATCCGAAGCCGAAGCCGAAACCGAGCCGAGCGAGGAGCGACGACAACGACAGCGCGAGGCTTGCCTTCTTCTCAACCTTTAAGAGCTAGAAGAAGAGCAATTGCTTATATACCCATAAAACCCTCTTCCTCTTCCAATATGGGACAATTTCCATTTACCAAAGGGGAAAACTTAAAATTTCACTCTAAAATTTTATTTCCCTCCATTTCCCATTCACCCTCTTTTAAGTATTTAATTGTCACGACCCAATTTCCTAACCAGGTCGTGATGGCGCCTCTCGTGAAGACAAGGCCAGCCAACTAACCCAAATCGTCTCTTTAACAATTATTAAACATAAATGAATAGATAAATACCGCTTAACGACAATGATAACCAATGTTTACAGCCCAACATAACCCGACCGGGGTGTCACAAGTCACGAGCATCTAAAAAAAACCTGAACACAACTACAGGGCCAATAATATACAAAATTAAATTCTGAAATTCTAAAGACAATGTCCGGTGCCGCGAACGCTGGCGGTCACCTTGCTCAGCTACAATAGTAATACCTTCAATCAGCTAATATCCCGCTACCGGGTGATTAATACCTGCAGCTGCATGCGAGGTGCAGGGAGTAAAGTGAATACTCCAACCCAGTGAGTAATAAAAGTAAATAACAACTAAGCGGTAAGAAATCACGTAAAACATATCGTCATGCTGTATAGAAGCAGAGAAAAAAAAACCCTTCAATTGAGAAAATCAATGAAAACTGTAAAATCTTTAGAAATATCTTGGCTCAGTTTAAAACCTCTTTTTGAAAATGATCCTTTCAACAGTTGCGAAAATAATTTCAACAAGTAAGAAATAATCAGAAATCTGCCCCTCGGGCTCAATATCAACCTCTCAGTACAGTATCAGCCCCGTGGGCTCACTCCCAACTCACAAAGTACAACATCAGCCTCTCGGGCTCACTCCAAACTCACAAGGTACAACATCAGCCTCTTGGGCTCAATATCAGTATCTCAGCACAGTATCAGCCCCTCAGGCTCAGAACGGTATGAAGCAACCAAACAATAAAATAAGAGCACATAATTATTATGGCAGATAATGATAGGATAAGGAATAAATGCATAAGTGCAATGCAATGCATATGACGGTACACTCTAGTACTCGCTGCGGCGTGCATCCCGCTCTATTTATTTATCGTCGATGGCGCTCACTGGGGGTGTGTACAGACTCCGGAGGGGCTCCTACAGCCCAAGCGAAATAACAAGCTATCTCGTGGCATCACATCTAGGCTCTCAGCCTCATATCAATATCAGTATAATCATCCAAGCACCCGGCCTCAATATCAATGTAACACTGCTGCGGCGCGCAGATCGATCCACCCATAATCAATATAATACTGTTGCGGCGCGCAGCCCGATCCATGCTCAGTCCAGAAAATTATCACAAGCCCCTTGGGCATTTATATAATAGTAGTTCT
>MU688263.1:69519-88007 GCA_026770625.1 Nicotiana glauca | reverse complement strand
TGTTTCTCTTGCCAATTATATATATATTGAGAACTATGTTAAAAGTGAAATGGGAGCGGGTGGTACGCCTACCACGTGATATGTAATGGAAATGGGAACGAGTGGTACGCCTACCACAGATTATATTGAAATGGGAGCGAGTGGTACGCCTACCACAACTTATATCGATTATTGTTATTGGCCATAGTTGTCGGTGACATATTGTACACTGTGTTGATAATGAAATGGGAGCGGGTGGTATGCCTACCACAAGATATTAATTGAAATGGGAGCAGATGGTACGCCTACCACAAGATATTAATTGAAATGGGAGCGGGTGGTACGCCTACCACAAGATATTAATTGAAATGGGAGCGGGTGGTACGCCTACCACAAGATATGAATTGAAATGGAAGCGGGTGGTACGCCTACCATGAGATATGCAATGAAATGGGATCGGGTTGCACTCCTGCAATAAGATTAGTTGAATTTGAAAGTGATTTTAATTCCATTACTCGTTTATTTCTATTTTGTTGCTATCCCAGAGCATGTTTTCCCTTCCCAAATATTTAACGTTGTTTCCTATCATTCTTGTTGTGTGTATATATATATTTTGAACTGCACAGGTTTATGTGAGTGTCTGGTTCTAGCCTTGTCACTATTTTTCCGGGATAGGCCAGACACTTACCAGCACATGGGGTCGGTTGTGCTGATTCTATACTCTGCGCTCTTTTGTGCAGGTATAGGTTTCGGACAGCAGCAGCAGCAGTAGTGCGAGTGTTAGCATTTCGATCAGCAAGACACCGAGATAGCCTTGCAGGCGTCCGCATGACCCAGCATCTCCTCTATCTTTATTTTCAGTCTGTTATCGCATGTATTCGAGACAAACAGTTTTATATTTCTTTCAAACGGTTGTGTTTAGTATTCTTAGAAGTTCGTGAGTATTGTGACACCAGTTCTTGGGTAGTGATTTATGTTTGGATTTCTGTATCGCATCTAGTAACATTTATTAAGTCTTCCGCTAAATTAATTTATTCCGCTGTAATCATATTTTTATTTGTAAATGTTTTAAAATAAGAGTTGTAAAAAAAATGGAAAGATAAGTAAGAGTTGGCTTGCCTAGCTCCCACTAGTAGGCGCCATCACGACTCCCGATGGTGGGAAATCCAGGTCGTGACTATGGGTCATGAGGGCGCCTGACACCCTTGTCAGGTAAGCCAAAGCGGAAACATTACTAACATTCTTATGTTGCTTATAATTAAAAATAAGTGGAATAAACACTTGACTTGCAATTTAACCAGAAGGACGAACTACTGTAAATAATATAAGTGCACAACCCCAAAATAATCGTCTACCAAGTGTGTGCCAGAATCCGGTGTCACAAGCTAGGGGCAACTAGTAGAATGCTCATCCAAAAGAATATCATACTATCCTACTGTCTGAATCTGAATAGACAAAAAATATAAATACAAAGGGAAAACTTCTTCGGCTGCGGGTCGACATGAAGGGAAAGCAGCTCACCGTAGAAGTCCCAAGTCCACTCACGGATGAGCACCAGAATAATAGCCAGATCTACCTGCCTCAGATCTTGTATATTTAAGTACAGAAGCGTAGCATGAGTACATAAACAATATGTACCCGGTGAGTATCCCGTTTAATCTCGAAGAAGTAGAGACAAAAGGTCGACTTGATACTCACTAGGGTCAGATAATATTATAAGTATAATTTTAACAATGAAGAATCTTTCATAGGCAATAGTTTACAACAAGGCATATAAGTCCAAAGCGCACTTCCAATATCAAGAACAAGACCGAGCCCTTACTTCGAAGCCGAACAATTCCAAACTAGTTAAATGGAGTAAGAACTAATTAATATAGGCTCACAAGATACATTCCTAGCTATTTAAGCAATTCCCTAACCATTTACATGAATTTCCTAAATTCCAACCCCGGGCCCACGTGCTCGGATTCCGGAATTTTTCGAAGGAAGTTGTTCCTTGCAACCTAAGGATCATTAATATATAATTTCTAGTTCATTACATAGCAAATTTTATGATTAAATCTTAGTTTTATTAAAACCCTAGGTCAAGATCTAACCCTTGATTTTACTTAGTTTTTTAGTGTTTAATCTACCTAATGTACATTTATTTAAACTAAGGATGAATGAGTATTACTTACCTTACAATGTTATGTTGAAACCCTCTCGTTGGAAGCACCCAAATCGCCCAATTGTGGAGTTGTGAATGAATAAATGGCTTTGAGTTTGAATTAAATGAACTCTCTGCCCCAGCGATTTCCGCTTCTGCGGAAGTCGCTTTGACGGAAAAAGGCCCGCTTTTGCGGAAATGGCCCAAGAAGCTTGGACCGCTTTTGCGGTCAGGTGCCCGCTTTTGCGGGTCCGCTTCTGCAGTCTGGGGGCCGCTTAAGCAGAACCGCTTCTATGGTTTCTGGGCCACTTCTGCGGTTTCCTCTTGACTGGCCCTTTTTGCTTTTGCGATGGGTTGACCGCATCTGTGGTACCGCTTCTGCAGTCCAAGAACCGCAGATGCGGTTATTACAGAAGCAACAACTTCAGCTCTTCTTCAATTTTCTTACTTAGCTCGAACCTCGCTCGTTTGATGCTCGGGGCTCCCGAGCCCCGCCCTAACATACAGACAAGTCTGAAATCACGAGGCAGACCTACTCGAACCCTCGGAACTCCCAAAACAACGCTACATCTTGGAATCACCCCCTAAAACCAAATGAATCAAACTATTGAATCTTCAAGTTCTTAATTCTCCTCTAACGGGTTAAAATGCCCTTAAACTACTCGGATTGGAACCAAATTTTACGGGCAAGTCTTAAAAAATATTACGGACCTGTACCAAGCTCCGAAACCAAAATCCGAGCCCGATACCTAGGGAATCAATGATTACTTAGTTTCTTTAATTCTTTAAAACTTCAATTAAACAATTTTAAATAAAAATTCATTGCTCGGGCTAGGGACTTCGGAATTCGACTCCAGATATACACCCATGTCCCATATTTTCCCACGAACCCTCAAAAATTGTTAAATCACGAATCCGGGTCCGTTTTACCAAAATATTGACCGAAGTCAAACTTGATTTTTAAGAAAATCTTAAAGAAGCAAATGGACATATTTTTACTCAAAACTCTTCCAACTCCCGAACCAATTGCCCCCGCAAGTCGTAAATTAGCTAAAGCAAGTATGGGAGGTTTTACTTAGGGGGACGAGGTTCTAAAATACAAAACGACCAGTCGGGTCGTTACATTCTCCACCTCTTAAACAAACGTTCGTCCTCGAACGGATATAGAAACGTACCTGGACTACTGAATAAGTGGGGATATCTGCTCCGTATGTCCTCCTCGGATTCCCAAGTCACTTCCTCGACCGGTTGGCCCCTCTACTGGACCCTCACTGCAGAAATCTTCTTGGATCTCAACTGGAGATCCTGTCTATCAATAATGGCGATTGGCTCCTCCTCGTAGCCCAAGCTCTCATCTAACTGAATGGTACTGAAGTCCAGCACATGTGATAGGTTGGTATGATACTTCCGAAGCATCGATATAAGAAAAAATTTGGATGAACTCCCGATAGACTGGGAGGTAAATAAAGCTCATAGGCAACCCCTCCAACTCACCTCAACACCTCAAAGGGACCAATAAACCTTGGGCTTAGCTTGCCCTTTTTCCCGAACCTCACAATGCCCTTCATTTGTGAGATTTTCAGGAAAACCTTCTCGCCAATCATGAATGATACATCATGCGCCTTCTGATCCGCGTAACTCTTCTGTCTAGACTGAGATGTGCGGAGCCTCTCCTGAATCAACTTTACCTTATCCAAGGCATCCTGTAACAAATCTGTACCAAGCAACTTAGCCTCATCAAGCTCAAACCACCCGATAGGAGAACGACAATGTCGACCATATAAATCCTCATACGGGGCCATCTCGATGCTGGACTGGTAGCTGTTATTGTACGCAAACTCCGCTAAGGGCAAGAACCGGTCCCACTGCCCTCCAAAGTCAATCGCGTATACTCTAAGCATATCTTCCAAGATCTGAACTGTTCGCTCCGACTGCCTGTCGGTCTGAGGATGGAATGTTGTGCTAAGCTCTACACGAGTCCCCAACTCACTCTGAATGGCTCTCCCGAAATGGGAAGTGAATTGAGGGCCTCTGTTTGATATGATGGAAACTGGCACACCGTGCAATCAGACTATCTCCTGAATATAAATTTGAGCATATCTCTCCGCTGTATAGGTAGTTGCCACAGGAATGAAATGGGCCGACTTGGTCAACCTATCGATAATGACCCACACTGAATCGAACTTCTGCAAAGTCCGCAACAACCCAACTACGAAATCCATAGTGATGCGCTCCCACTTCCACTTCGGAATGGGTATCTACTGAAGTAGGCCACCTGGCCTATGGTGTTCATACTTGACCTGATGGAAATTTAAACACTTAGTCACATACTTCACTATGTCCTTCTTCATCCCTCGCCACCAGTAATGCTGCCTCAAATCACGATACATCTTTGAAACCCCCGGGTGGATAGAATACCGCGAACTATATGCCTCCTCTAAGATCCTCTCCCTTAGACCATCAACATTAGGAACACATAGACAACCCTGGAGTCGTAAAACGCCATTCTCGTCAATGGAAACCTCCTTGGTACCTCCCTAAAGTACCGTCTCTCTGAGAACCGCCAAATGTGGATCATCAAGCTGTCGGGCCTTAATCTCCCCCAATAGCGAGGACTGAGCAACCACACATGCTAGAACTCGGCTGGACTTTGAAATGTCCAACCTCACAAGTATGTTAGCCAAGGACTGGATGTCCAGAGCTAAGGTCCTCTCCTCTACTGGAATGAATGCCAAGCTACCCATACGCTTTGCCTTTCTGCTCAAGGCATCCGCGAGCATATTCGCCTTGCCCGGATGATAAAGAATGGTGATGTCATAATCCTTAGTAACTCAGGCCACCCGCGCTGCCTCAAATTAAGGTCCCTCTACTTGAACAGATGCTGCAAGCTGCGGTGATCGGTATAAACCTCACAAGGCACCCTATACAAATAATGCCTCCATATCTTAAGAGCATGAACAATCGCTACCAACTCCAGATCGTGCACAGGGTAATTCTTCTCATGAATCTTCAGCTGACGAGAAGCATATGCAATAACTCGCCCCTCCTGCATCAACACACATCCCAAACCAACGCGTGAAGCGTCACAATATACCGTATACATCCCTGCACTAGAAGGCAACAAAAGAACTGGTGCCGTAGTCAAAGTGGTCTTGAGCTTCTGAAAGCTCCTCACAATCATCAGACCAATGGAATGGAGTGCCCTTCTGGATCAATCTGGTCAAAGGTGACGCAATGGATGAAAATCCCTACACAAATTGCCGATAATTACCTGCTAATCCCAGAAAACTCCTGATCTCGGTCACTGAAGTGGGACATGGACAACTCTGAACTGCCTCAATCTTCTTGGGATCCACCTTAATACCCTCTCTTGACACAACATGCCCCAATAATGCCACTGACTCAAGCCAAAACTCACATTTGGAGAACTTAGCATATAGCTTCTGCTCACGCAAGGTCTGAAGCACTACCCTCAAATGCTGCTCGTGCTCCCCCAAGCTATGTGAGTATATCAAGATGTCGTCAATGAAGATGATAACAAAGAAATCAATATAAGGCCTGAATACCCGATTCATCAGATCCATAAATGCCACCGGGGCATTAGTCAAGCCGAAGGACATTACCAGAAACTCATAGTGGCCATATCTAGTCCTGAATGCAGTCTTCGAAACATCCGAGTCCCGAATCTTCAGCTGATGATACCCTAACCTCATGTCAATCTTAGAGAACACCCTAGCTCCCTGTAGCTGATCGAACAAATTATCAATACGAGGCAATGGGTACTTGTTCTTGATAGTGACCTTGTTCAACTAGCAGTAATCAATGCACATCCGCATGGTCACATCCTTCTTCTTCACAAATAGCACTGGTGCGCCCCAAGGTGACACATTGGGCCTGACAAACCCCTTTGCTAACAACTTTTCTAATTGATCTTTCAGATCCTTCAACTCCTTAGGAGCCATATGGTATGGTGGAACAGATATAGGCTGAGTGCCTGGAGCCAAATTAATATAGAAATCGATATCGTGATCCGGAGGCATGCTAGGAAGATCAGAAGGAAAAACATCGGTGAACTCTCGTACTACTAGCACTGAATCAATCATCGGAGACTCTCCAATGATGTCTCGAACATAAGCTAGATAAGCCAAACACCCCTCTTCGACCATGTGTCGAGCCTTCAAGAAAGAAATAACCATGCTAGGCATATCAACTGTGGAACCCTTCCACTCCAATCTCGGCAACCCTGGCATCGCTAGTGAAACAGTCTTGGCATGGCAATCAAGGATGGCGTGATATGGAGATAACCAATCCATGCCCAGGATGACCACAAAATCAATCATATCGAGTAACAGAAGATCAACTTTAGTCTCGAGACCACATAAAGTGACCACACAGGACCGGTAGATCCGATCCACAACCACAGAATCAACCACAAGAGTGGATACATGAACAGGAGTGCCCAAAGGCTCAGGAGAAATAACCAGGAAATGAGCAAACAGAGGTGAAACATATGAGTAGGTAGAATCAAACAATACCGAAGCATCTCTGCTACTGATAGAAATAATACCTTTGATGACGGCATCTGAGGCCAATGCATCTGGACTGGCCGGAAGAGCATAAAATCTAGCTGGGGCACCGACTGTCTGGCTTTCACTTGACTGGGGCGTAGCTGGCTGACCTCTCCCTGTCTACCCTCCACCTCTAGGACGACCTCTACCCTCCACCTCTAGGTGGCTGGGCAGTTGGTGCCGGAATATTGGGCTACTGACCCTGCTGCACTGCCTTGCCCCGAAGTTTGGGGCAGTATCTCCTCATGTGATCGGGATCTCCGCACTCGAAACAACAGTGCGGGGCAATGACCTGCTACCCTGATGGATGACCCTGATGACCCATAGACCCGCTGGAAGAAGCCTGGATAGCCGATGGATGACATGAACTCTCCAGCATGGCACTGAAATAAGAATCAGAAGGACCCTGGGGACCTGAATACCCACTGGAGGAACCCTGAATAGCTAGCGGGTGGCAGGAAGTCTCTGGAATTGCACCGAGATAAAGGCATGCTGGGGCCCCGTGGCAGATGGTGGTGCTGAAATTGGTGGCCTACTAGGCTGGCCCCTCCCAAACTGACCTCTGCCCCTAGCTGGGGCACCTCTGAACCCACCGGAGAACCTAGCTCTCTTATCCCGCTGTATCTTCTCTCTACCCCTCTGGTGATATCCCTCAATCCGGCGAGCAATCTCGATCACTAGCTGATACTCTGTGCCCATCTCCACCTCTCGATCCATACTAAATCGAATCCTGGGCTGCAATCCAGCGACAAACCTCTGCACCTTCTCTGCATCTGTAGGAAGTATCATGAGTGCATATCGGGACAACTCGGAAAACCTCACCTCATAGTCAGTCACAGACATCTGACCCTGCTCGAGCTGCTCAAACTGGTACCGCAGCTCCTCCCTATCAGAGGGCGGGATATACCTATCCAAGAATAACTGTACAAACTGATCCCAAGTGATGGGAGGAGAACCCGCTGGCATGATAAGAACATAGGACTGCCACCATCTACGTGCCCTGCCCTCAAGCTGAAAAGTAGTAAAGTCGACTCCATGCGACTCTAATATCCTCATGTTGTGCAGTCTGTCCCTGCACTTGTCTATGAAATCCTGAGCATCCTCATGACGCTCACCCCCGAAGATTGGAGGGTGAAGCCTAGTCCATCTATCCAATAACTTCTATGGATCACCATCCACAGCTGGCTTGGGCTGGGGTGCCACTGCAGCAACTGGCTGAGCCCCATCTGCAGGTAGTGCACCCGGAATCTGATATATTGCAGCTGCATGACCTGGAGCCTGAGCAGTAGGGGTTTGGGCTCCCCCCTGCCTGTGAAGTGGCTGGATCTACTGGAAGTAAACCAGCCTGAGTCATAGTGTCCATGAACCGTAGCATGCGGCCCATGACCTCTTGAAATCCCGGTGCTATCATGAAATCCGCTGGGGTAGGCTCAGCTATCTTGCCCTGCTCCTCAATAATAAGCTATCTTGGTGCAACTAGAACGGCTTTGGGTCGTCCTCGTCCCCTACCACAGTCCGGTACGCTCCCCCGGCCTCTACCTCGGCCTCTAGCAGGGGGGAGGGCAGCTCCTCCCGGGTCCGAAACGTCAGCGGTACGAGTCCTCACCATCTATGAGAGAATAGAAGATGTAAATTTAGTATACTAAGCACTACATGACAGGAATTGAATAAAAAGTAGTCTTTCCTAATACCCTAGTGATATAGCTCTTGGGCTGTAGGATCCCCTTCGAAGTCTGCACACACCTAGTGATCGCAATATACTATATATTTATGGATCGGGCTGCACGCCGTAGTGCTTGTTATGAGATACCTATTGAGCGTGAGTGCCGAGTGTTAGTGTTGATTGGTGAAAGTTGGGTCCTGAGTGAATGAGAGGCTTACCCGAGGGGCTATATATATGAGCGATACTGTGCCCGAAGGGCTGGTTTTATGAAAATACTATTTTCACTCTTCTTTATACTGAGCCTCTATTGAAGATGTTGAATAAATGTTTTAACGGCTTTTCATTGAAACTGGAGTTTTTAACTGGATGTTCAAAATTTATCTACTAATTTGATCTTTCTATTTCCTCTGAGATTTTATGTTATGATATATTTACGATTTTAAATGCTCGTCACTGCACTCAACCTTTATTTATAGTTGTTACTTACTGAGTTATCGTTCTCACATTACTCCCTGCACCTTGTGTGCTGATCCAGGTGCTAGAGCATCCGAGTGAGAGCTGTCTCTTGCCTTCAGAGCACTTCCGGAGATTGCGAGGTAGCTGCACGGTGTCTGCAGCCCTACGTTCTCCTTCCTATATTTTAGTATTATCTATTTCAGTCTCATCTTGTATGAATAGACAGTTACATATTGTATATTTTAGTGGCTCATGACTAGTGACACCAGGATCGAAAAATGTTGATGTTTTGCTTACTTGTTTCCGCTTATTTTGATATATTAAACGATAGATTTGGGATCAGTTTTTACTAGTAAATGAATTAAGAAATAGACATCTATGTTAAGTGTTGAATCAGCTGGCCAGTATTGCGATGGGCGCCATCACGACCGGAATGGTTTGGGGTCGTAACACTCTGCCTCGAGTCCGTGAATGCCTTCTTATAATTTCGCCATATATGGGTTTAATATTTGCATTAGAAGCCAGGGCAATTAATAGCATTACATTTGTTTCATGAAAAAAAATCTAACGATGTTGTATGTCCTTTATTAAAACTATGATAGGCTAAGAAAATTCTCTGATTATTAAGTAATATAAATGACATTTTTGAATCTTCAAAATAAATTGCACCTTTAGATATAATTAAAGAAGTATTGCCCTTCAGAGATCAGTCCCTGAAGCTAAGATTTTGCCCGTGCAGTAGTGAGATAATGGTGAACACATGATAATTCAATCTACTCTTAGATGGCATGTTTGAAATTGAAAGCCCCATCAACAAAAATTAGGAAGCGTTTAGCATTGTAACCAAGTCGTAAAATAGCAATGCCATATTTCTAGATAAAAAGTAATTGACATATACATTCACAAAATGAAAGTTAATGCACAATAAATAATTCTGCAAACACATTTTTTTTTATAAGTATGGTTCTAGCAGCCCCAAACATCAATTAATCATAACCCAATTTATTCTTTATCCCAAGGAATATTTTAAACGATACAAATACGTATTTTGTTTTTATCCATGCCTAGAATTGGCATTTTTCTTTTTCTTTTTCTTTTTTATAATAAAAGTACTCAATTCAAGTCTTTTATGTACTTTTTCTTTTATGAGGATTTTTATCTGTTTTCAAATTCGCAGCTTTCTCGTTATAGAGACTTGAAGATGAATTTAATTGACAATCAAAAATTTAGAATAAGTACCTGAATGAAAAAAAAAATATGAAAAATAGTCCGGATAAAGTCTTCAACCTTTTTTGTGTGCATGTTGAAACTGTTTTGGATGAGAACTGTTTCGAGCTCCTCATATTGCTAGCTTCACTCAGTGGTGTAGCTAGCATATTACGTCCGAATTCGGTCGAATTCAGTAGCTTTGTATTAATTGAATATGTAAATGATTTTATTTAGAACTTAGTAACTTAAAAAGGTTAGAACATCAAATTCATAAAGTTTAAATTATGGCTCCGCCTCTGACTTCATTGCAATACACGCATGTTGTGATGACCTAAAAGGTCGTTTTAAAAATAAATTCTGTATTTCGAGGCCTTAAAAACCTCTTTTTATCTCTCCTCAATTTGCGTGCACAGTCCGAGCGCATTTCCGGAAAGTTTTTATGTAAAAACTAAGTATAATAAGGAAATTGGCTTTTAAAATTAATTAAAGTTGACTTTGGTCAATATTCTTGGTAAACGGAACCAGACCCGTTATTCGACGGCCTCATATGGTCCTTAGTAAAATATGGGACTTGAGCGTATGCTCGGAATCGAATTCCGAGGTTCCAAACCCGAGAAATAAATTTTTGAAAGAAATTGTTTAAATGAAATTATAAGAGTTTTTGAAAATGTAAAGATGTTTGAAATTGATGGTATCGGGCCCGTATTTTAGTATCAGAACCCAGTACAAGTCTTATATAACAATTAAGTTGAATCTGTGAAGTTTGGTAAGAATCAGAGTTAGTTTAGTATAAATCGGACCTTTATTTGAGAAAATGGAAATTTTGATGTTCTTGAGTGATTTCATGAATTTGAGGTTTAATTCATAGTTGTTGATGTTATTTTGATGATTTTATCGCACGATCAAGTCCGTATGATATTTTTGGACTTGCGTGCATGTTTGGTTTGGAGCCTCAAGGGTTCGGATGAGTTTTGGATAGGTCACGGAGTGAAATTGGACTTAGGAAAACTGTTGGTGTGTTGCAAATCTGCAGGTCGCAAATGCGAGCTAGCATTTGGGAAGAAACATTGCAATTGCGAAGATGGGCTGGGCAGGGAGACCTTCGCATTTGCGAGTCTCAATGTCGCAAATGCGACCATAGCAGGTACCGCAATTGCGAACATTTGATCGCATTTGCGAAGAAAGCAGGGGCAGGCCTACCTTCACATTTGCAAAGCCTGAGCTGCATCTGCGAGTTCGTATTTGCGAACTTGACTTCGCAAATGCGATATCTCCACCTGTGCAAATTATAACTTAGACGAAATTTCTTCATTTTTCAAACTCCCTCAAACCCTAAGCTCTCTTGGGCGATTTTTCAAAAAAAAGTTCTTATCCAAATCAATTGTAAGTCATTTCTAACTCATTTTCTTCAATCAATAACATCTTTTTACATGATTTTAATTCATAAAAAAGGGTTTTCATGGGGGGAATTGGGTGTGTTTGGGTAGAACTTAGGTTTTTTAAATTATGGGGATTTGGAGCTCAATTTTAGGTCCGATTTTAAAATAAATTATATATATGAGTTCGTGGGGGAATGGCTGATCGGGTTTTGGTTCGAACCTCGGGTTTTGACCATCTGGGCCCGAGGTCGATTTTTGACTTTTTGAAAAAATTATTAGAAAATCTATTTTCCCGCATTAGAATTGATTCATTTAGCATTTATTGATATCGTTAAGTAAATTATTCTTAGATACAAGCGAATTAGTGGTGAAATCGAGGGGTAAAACGATAGTTGAGGGTTGGTTGTGTTCGTGGCATTGAGTTAAGTGTTTGGTCTAACCTTAACTTGAGAGGATAGGAGTTTGGTCTTATTTGCTATGTGTTAATTGTTGAGTACGACGTATAGGTGTGGTGACGATTATCTATACGTTGGTATCAAGCATGCCCGTGAGTCTTATACTATGATTGATGTGACTCCGTTTAGTATTGTCCATACTTAATATGATGATTTCTAATGTTGAACAAGGCTTATGGAAGTATTCTTGGTAATTGAACATTGTAGAGCAATGACTCAAGTTGAGATTTGTGTTAAGAAGAGATTTTGAAAATGAGAAGAGGTTTATGATATTATTTCCCTCGCTGGAATATTACTGCTTATGATATTGTTTCCCTTGCCGAGATATTATTGTTAAACTATTGTTTCTTTGCTGGGATTCTATTGTGATTTTATTGATTCTCTTGCCCGAATTGCATTGTGATTGTTGCTTGGGTAAGGAAGAGTATAAAAGCACAAAGGGTGATGTCGTGCGTGATATTTGTGAGTGAGTATTAATGCACGAAGGTTGATGTCGTGCCAATATTGTGATTGTAAAAGCACGAAGGGTGATGCCGTGCCATGATACGAGTGATAATGCACAAAAGATAATAATGTGCCACGATTATGTGAGGTAAAATCACGAAGGGTGTTATTGTGTCGATTATATTGATTCTTATGGTGAGAACGAGAGTAAAAGCACGAAAGATGATGTCGTGCACTTGTATTGTTCTCCTTATTCTTGCTTATAATTGAACTTTGGCGTTCTTTATGCTTCTTTACTGAAAATTCTATTTGTACTTGTTGTCCCCGCAGCATGTTTCCCCTTTCCCAACTTTAATTGTTAGTTCTGTTGTTATTTCTTGTTGTATATGATATAACTACACATGCTTATTTGGTAGTATTGTCCTAGCCTCGTCACTATTTTGCCGAGGTTAGGCTCGACACTTACCATCATATGGGGTCGGTTGTGCTGATACTACACTCTGCACTGTGTGCAGATCCTGGTGCCGGAGCATTTGGACCATAATGAGGTTGTTGCCTTCAGTCCAGCGGCGGAGACTCGAGGTAGTCCTGCAGATGTCTGCAGGCTTTGGCGTCATCCTCTATCTTTCCATTATGTTTCTTTTATGTATTTCAGATACAAATTTGTATTTATCTTTCAGACCACTGTTTGTAGTATTCGTAGATAGTTCGTGATATTGTGGTACCAATTCTAGGTAGAGTTGTATTTTGGACTTCCTATTAGTATTTAGTGATATTATCAGATTTCGTCTTCCGCATTTATTTTATTATTATGATTATTCCGCTGTTAATCGCCTATTGTATTGAACTGTTAAAAGGCTAAGTTAAAAGGGTAGTAAAATTTATAACTCTCGTCTTGCCTAGCTTTTATGAGTAGGCACCGTCACGATTCCCGAGGATAAAAAATCCGGATCGTGACACATGCATCCCAAATTTGTTACCTTGTGGCTTGTGATTCTTTGATATCTTAAAAGAAATTTTAAAGTGTTGTTTTTCAACCAACCTGTTGTGTTGACCTTCTTGACCAATTAATGAATGTAAATATGAGAAAAATTTGCTTGTGTTAGAGTGTATAGAAATCTCAGTTTCGGAATAACTGGTGAAGAGAAACTATGAGGTCAATAAAGTTAAAAGGCATGTAACAAACAAATATAAAAAACAGTGTGTAAAACTGTTAGAGATCTATAATATGTAGTTGCTTGATTTTAAAATTTATCATGGCAGAATTCATACATCTTCCAATAAATTAGAAATATAGGAAGTATTGTTGTACAATTGATCCGCATACCCTAGTTCTCGCAAAGTCGTCTCCCCTGCTTTCTTGTTGGACGGCCTCTAGGTAAGGAAAACTTTGAGTTCGAATACAAACTTCTAATTATTAGGCTTTCATACTTAGTTCAAATAGAGAAGGATAATCAAAATTTAGTTGATTTCAAATTTCTAAATATTAGTAATATAATAAAAAGATTATTCCTAAAATATAAAAATAATCAAGTGACTATTCCTAAATATTAGGGGGGGAAAATCAAATGACTATTGTTTTTCATGTACATTATATTTTAAAAGGTAAAAAAGACAAACAATATTTCGCTAAAGGCCTTCATGCTTTTAAGCACCCAAATAATTATTACTATCTTTTCAAATATGAATAGCTTTTTTTAGTATAAATAAACTACAATTTTGTATCTTATACTCATATTCCACTTATATATACATATATTTATTAATTAATTAAAGGCTATTGTTATATTATAAACTTAGTAGTAGGTGAGGTGCAGAAATTGTAAAATTAAGATTTCGCATAAAAAAATATTTTATTAGTTTTGTCACGATCCAAAATCCACTAAGGGTCGCGATGGCGCCGGACACTGTTGTCGGGCAAGCTAACCAAATTACTTGATGAAGTTCTCATTTTTAACAATCTTGAAAACTAAGATTTTCTTTCAATTTTTTTTTCATAAATAAGAAGATAATTGCTTCAATTCAAATTAAATAATAAGCAATTAGTACAAAATATTTCAAAATCATCCCAGAACCCGGTGTCATAAGTGCACGAGCATCTACTGATAAGGAAATAAAATACAACATCCGTCCGGAATACAGTAGACGGTAAGTAAATATAATATACTGGAAGATAAACTAGCTGCGGGCCGCCTCGAATAATGCAACTCACCTAGTCCTAGAATCATCCGTGCTGCTACGCCCAGTAGGCCAATAGAGTTACACATACATGTGCAACAAATATGCACAGAAGTGTAGTATGAGTACGTAAACAACGTGTACTCAATGAGTATCCCGTCTAATCTCGAAGAAGTAGAGACGAGATAGTCGACTTCGACACTTACTGGTGGTCCAATAATAAAGTCAGTAATACATTAAATTATGAATTTCTATAAATATGGTTTTAATCCAAATAAAAGGAAACAAGTAAACAATTAATTCTTTTATAGGAAATTTCCAGATTTTCCTTTTTATTATTATCCAAATATTCTCAAGCCATGACGAGGCAATAACAACTTAATAAGTTCAAGGCTACAAACATGCGCAAATCATGCCGAGGTTGACGGCCCGCTCCAATAGAAATATAAATTGTGCACTGCCGAGGGTCGAACGGCGCGAACCATAGATGCATCTATTACTCCGATCGCGAACTATCCATGCGACGCGGTCAAGATAAAATAAACAATCACCCTGCTCGCGAATCATATATGCGACGCAGATACACATAAAAATACATGCGCAAATAGCAAATTAAGAATTTATCGGGGAACAATTATTCAATTAAAAGCCACTTTCTCTCTTACAATTTAAGAAAAGAAGTTTAATCCTTTTTGAAAATGCATCTATTAATTAAATGTGGTTTAAGCAATTCAAGCAGTCAATAAGTTACAATTAATCCCAGTATAGCATGCTTTTGGGTTCTAGACTACCCGGACAATAGCATAATAGTAGCTGCGCACGGACTCTCGTCACCTCGTGCGTACGTAGCCCCCACAAATAGGAGCACATAACTAATTCATTCACCTATGGGGACAATTCCCTCTTACAAGGTTAGAAAGGAGACTCACCCTGCTCCGAAGATCCATAATCGGCATTCCACGCCCTTCCGAAGACTCTAATTGATGCACCACACTCCAAAACTAGCCAATCGTTACGCAAATCCATTAATATATGCTCAATTATTTATTACAATATAATTTATAGCAATTCCTAAGCCCGATCAAAAAGTTGACAAAAACACCATCGGGCCCACGTGCTCGAAATTCAAAATTTTTCAAAGATAAAGTTTACCCATAGCCTCACGAACTCAAATATATAATTTACTCTATATTTTATACCCAAAATCGTGGTCAAATTCCAAGAAATGTAAATTTCTAGGTTTTCCACCAAAACCTCAAATTTATACTAATTTCACTGTCTAAATCCATATATAAACTTTGTATTTAACTCAAAACCAATAGAAATCACTTACCTCATGCTTGGTGGTGAAAATGACACTCCAAAGTTGCTCCAAAATCAGCTCCCATGGAAGAAAAGAAGTGAAAATTAGCCAAACTTCGATTTTTAAAGAAACCTCTCTGCCTCCTGCAGTTTCCGCATCGACGGAAATTTGACCGCATGAAAATTTCCGCATCTGCGGTTATGACAGCAACCAGCACTTTTCTCGATACGGAAATGAGCATAACTCCTTCATACGATGTCCAAATTCGACGATTCTTTTTTCTATAGCTCCAAAATTATGATATGGATCTAGTGGATCAACAAAAACTTAATTTGGAGCTTATTTGGTTAATATGGCACTCCTTTATGTTCAAAGAAACGACGTTGAACCATCAAATAAGAGCACGATACAACCCAAAACACACCCGAGGACCCAGAGACCCCGACTAATCACACCAACCAGTCCCAAAACACATTACGAACTTGATCTAGGCCTCAAATTATATTAAACAATGCTAAAATCATGAATCAACCCTCAATCCAAGCTTTATGATCATTAGAACTTTCAACTTCTACTTTCGATGCTTAAACCTATCAAATCACGTCCGATTAACCTCAAATTTTGCACACACGTCATATTCGACATTACGGACCTACTCTAACTTTCAGAATCGTATTTCAACCCCGATATCAAAAAATCCACTTCCGATCAAACTTCTCAAAAACCTTCAAATTTCTATTCTTTATCCAAATGGCTCCAAAATGACCTACGGACCTCCGAATTCGCTTCCAATCGCGCTCCCAACTCCAAAATCATCATACGGAGTTATTTCCAGACTCAGAATCCCAAACAGACATTGATAACACTGAAATGCACTTCAAGCCAAATTTATGGAATTTTTTCCAAAATGCTAACTTCCACAATAGTTGCCAAAACGCTCCCGGGTTATCCTAAACTCGGACCGGGTATACGCCCAAGTCCGAAATCATCATACAAACCTGATGGAACCTTTAGATCCCGATTCCGAGATCGTTTACTCTAAAATCCAATCTTAGCTAATTCTTTCAACTTAAAGCTTCCGAAATGAGAATTCTCTTCCTAAATCAACCCTGAACTTCCCAAAATTCAATTCTGACCATGCGTACAAGTCATAACACCTGAAATAAAGTTGCTCATGGCCTCAGAATGATGAACTATGTGCTAGGGCTCAAAATGACCGATCGGGTCATTACATTCTCTCCCACTTAAACATATGTTCGTCCTCGAACATGCTGAGAACTACAGTGAAGTAGTCTGAAATTACTGTTTGACACCTCATGCACCTTCCCGTGCTACCACAACCCAGTTGAGCACATTAGCTCTATCGATTCTGAAGATATCCCATCTCATTCAAGAAAATAAGCTTATAGCCCAATTCCAACATCCGAAATTCTCTGTGAGGCCTGCTTCCAATATCTGAACACCATATCAATAACTACACGCAGCACCAAAACATGACTGCATATCTTAGATGAATTCACACCTGGCACCACTTTACTCAGAAAACCACACTGACATTCTCTGATTAAATAAACCAAAATTCCACGAATCTGATGCTCCCATTGCACCTCATGACCTACATAGGTCTTGCTCTAATTCTTACAATACCGCAATGACGGAAGAGATGTGTAGTAATTTATAACTGACTGTCTAATCATCAAATCATTGGGTCTATATTCTTGACAAGAACTATCACCTCATTCTGAACCAAATAATGGTCTTAGCTCCTTAATATTCTCCATATAGTCAGATTGCACTGATCCTGAATCTAACGAATTCATCTTACCCAGTACGAACTGCTCAGGTAATAAGCCACTCCGACATGACCAAAAGTCTCATATGATGCTACAATGTGCCAATAGGCTGTCACGACCCGAATTTCCCACCCACGGGAGTCGTGATGGCGCTTACTAATAAGAGCTAGGCAAGCCAATTATCAAATACCTCTTTTAGCTAACACCGATAATATTAACAACAATGAAGCATTTAAAGAATAAAGCGGAAGTCTCAAATAAAATTTACTAAAAGAAATGCGGAAGTTTAACGATCCTCTACCTAAGACTGGTGTCACAATACTCACGGACGTCTAGAGAATACTAAATAAAAGGTTCGAATGAAGCATAGAACTGTCTGCTACAGTACAATGATAACAAACTGAATAAAATGGAAAGGACTCCGGGCGTGTGGACATCAGCAAGGCTACCTCGAATGTCCCTGGACTGGAAGCACGCTCCCAAAATGCTACTGCTACACAAATGCTGCTCCAACACCTGGATCTGTGCAAAAAGATGCACAGAGTGTAGTATCAGCACAACTGACCCCATGTGCTGGTAAGTTCCTGGCCTAACCCCGGTGAAGTAGTGACGAGGCTAGATCGGACTACCAAACAAACCTGTGCAGTTCAAATATATATATACACAATAGAAGAGAATACAGAAATTTAACAAGTCAAGAGGAAGGGGAGCATGCTGTAGGGGTTGTAGCAGTTTAGAATACAAGGTCATAAATAAGGAATGTAATGGTACAACTACAAAGTCAATGAGAGTAATAATCAAAACATGGCACGGAATGTCCCTTCGTGCATTAATACTCAAAATATGGCACAGAATGTTCCTTCGTGCATTAGTCATCAAAACATGGCACGGAATGTCCCTTCGTGCATTAATAAT
>MU688263.1:57141-67800 GCA_026770625.1 Nicotiana glauca | reverse complement strand
TGCGGAATAAAATAGAAAACAGGTGATGACCCTTTGGGTCGTCACATTCTCCACCTCTAAAATAATCGTTCGTCCTCGAACGAACAAAATAAAGAAGTACCTGAGTCGGGAAACAGATGAGGATAACGGCTCTGCATATCAGACTCGGACTCCCAGGTCGATGCCTCAGGAGGATGACCTCTCCACTGGACACGCACTGAAGGAAAACTCTTCGACCTCAACTGTCGAACCTGTGGGTCTAGAATGGCTACCAGCTCCTCCTCGTAGGACAGATCCTTGTCCAACTGGACAGTGCTGAAATCTAACACGTGGGCTGGATCGCCGTGATACCTCTGAAGCATGGACACATAAAACACTGGATGTATGGCTGACAAGCTGGGCGGTAGGGCAAGTCTGTAGCCACCTCTCCCACATGATCGAGAATCTCAAATAGGCCAATGAACCTAGGGCTAAGCTTGCCCTTCTTCCCAAATCTCATCACGCCCTTCATAGGCGACACTCGGAGCAAGACCCGCTCACCAACCATGAAAGCTACATCTCGAACCTTATGATGCGCATAACTCTTTTGCCGCGACTGAGCCGAACGAAGCCTGTCTTGAATGATCTTGACCTTATCCAAGGCCTCTTGAACTAAATCTGTACCCAACAATCGAGTCTCTCCCGGCTCAAACCATCCGACTGGAGACCGACATCGCCTACCATACAATGCCTCATATGGAGCCATTTGAATGTTGGACTGGTAGTTGTTGTTGTAGGCGAACTCTGCTAAAGGCAAAAACTGGCCCCACGAGCCTCCAAAATCATTGACACAGGCTTGGAGCATATCCTCCAATATCTGAATAGCCCTCTCGAACTGGCCGTCCGTCTGAGGATGGAACGCTGTGCTCAACTGAACTTGGGTGCCTAACTCCTGCTAAACTGCTCTCCAGAAGCACGAGGTAAACTACGTTCCCCGATCTGAAAAGATAGATGTCGGCACCCCATGAAGGCAAACAATCTCTCGGATGTAGATCTCAACTAACCTCTCCGATGAATAAGTGGTTGCAACAGGAATAAAATGCGCTGACTTGGTCAGCCTATCAACAATGACCCAAATAGCATCAAACTTCTTTCGAGTCATCGGAAGCCTAGTAACGAAATCCATGATAATCCTCTCCCACTTCCACTCGGGAAGCTCAATCCTCTGGAACAAACCACCAGGCCTCTGATGCTCATACTTGACCTGCTGACAGTTCAAACATAGAGCCACTTATGCAACAATATCCTTATTAATCCTACGCCACCAATAATGCTGCCGCAAGTCCTGGTACATCTTCGTGGCGCCCGGGTGAATAGAATATCGAGAACTATGGGCCTCCGCTAAGATCAACTCTCGAAGCCCATCGACATTGGGCACACAAACTCGCCCCTGCAACCTCAAAACACCATTATCATCTAAGGTCACCTTCGTGGCACCTCCACGCTGCACCGTGTCTTTCAGGACAATAAATGGGGATCATCAAACTGTCGATCACGGATACGCTCCAATAATGAAGAACGAGCGATCGTGCAAGCTAACACTCTACTAGGCTTAGAAATGTCCAACCTCACAAACCGATTGGCCAAGGCCTGAATATCCAAAGAAAGCGGTCTCTGGCTGACCGGAACATAAGTAAGACTACCCATGCTGGCGGACTTCCTGCGCAATGCATCGGCCACCACATTGGCTCTCCCCGGGTGGTACAAAATAGTAACATCATAATCCTTTAATAGCTCCAACCACCTCTGCTGCTTCAAGTTCAACTCCTTCTGCTTGAACAAGTATTGAAGACTCTTGTGATCAGTGTACACCTCACACGTCATACCATATAAGTAATGCCTCCAAATCTTCAAAGCATGAAGAATGGCTGCCAACTCTAGATCATGAACCAGATAATTCTTCTCGTGGATCTTTAATTGCCTCGAAGCATAAGCAATGACTCTGCCACCCTACATCAATACTGTACCAGGCCCAATACGGGAAGCATCATAATAAACTGTATAAGGCCCTGAGCTTGTGGGCAAAACCAATATCGGTGCCGTAGTCAGAGCTGTCTTGAGCTTTTAAAAGCTCTCCTCACACTCGTTTGACCATCTAAACTGGGCACCCTTCTGGATCAACCTGGTCATCGGGGCTGCTATGGATGAAAATCCCTTTACGAACTGACGGTAATAACCTACTAACCCCAAGAAACTCCGAATCTCAGTAGCAGATGCTGGTCGAGGCCAGTTCTTGACTGCCTCAATCTTCTTCGGGTCCACCTGAATACCCTCTGCTAATACAACATGACCCAAAAATGCAACTGAACTCAACCAGAACTCGCACTTCGAGAACTTAGCATACAACTGACTATCCTTCAGAGTCTGAAGAACCACTCTGAGGTGCTGCTCGTGCTCCTCCTGGCTGCGGGAGTACACCAGAATATCATCAATAAAGACTATCACAAACAAGTCCAAGTAAGGTTTGAACACTCGGTTCATAAACTCCATAAATGCTGCTGGGGCATTGGTCAACCCAAATGACATGACCAGAAACTCATAATGTCCGTACCGAGTGCGGAATGCTGTCTTAGGGATATCAGACGCCCTAATCCTCAGCTGATGGTAGCCAGATCTCAAATCTATCTTTGAAAACACTTTCGCACCTTGAAGCTGGTCAAACAAATCATCAATCCTCAGCAGTGGATACTTGTTCTTAATCGTCACCTTGTTCAACTGCCGGTAATCAATGCACATCCTCATCGATCCATCCTTTTTCTTCACAAATAACACCAGCGCGCCCCAAGAAGAAACGCTAGGCCTGATAAAATCCTTTTTCTAGCAAGTCTTACAACTAGTCCTTTAACTCCTTCAACTCTAGCGGGGCCATGCAATACTGCGGAATGAAAATGGGTTGCGTGCCTGGAGCTAGATCAAAATAGAAATCAATATCACTGTTGGAATCGCGAACAAACGCCAGATAAGCTAAACACCCGTCCTCGACCATGCGTCGAGCCTTCACATATGAAATAACACTACGGGTGGCATGACCTGAGGTCCCTCTCCACTCTAATCGGGGAAAATCTAGCAAAGCCAAGGTCACGGCCTTGGCGTGACAATCCAAGATAACATGATACGGGGACAACCAATTCACTCCTAATATGACGTCAAAATCCACCATGTCTAAGAGCAATAAATCAACACAGGTCTCAAGACCCTCAAATACTACCACATAGGAATGATGAACTCGGTCGACCATTATAGAATCACCCACCGGTGTAGATACATAAACAATAATACCTAAGGCATCACTAGGCATAACCAGGTAGGGTGCAAAATAGGACGACACATACGAATACGTAGACCAAGGGTAAAATAGCACGGAAATATCTCTAATACAAATCAGAATGGTACCTGTAATGTCTGCACCTGAAGACTCAGCCTCTGGCCTAGCTGATGGCTGACCCCTGCCTCTGGCGACCTGAACTGCACCTCTAAGACCTCTACCTCCACCTCTAACACCTCTGCCATCGCTTCTAGCTGGCTGGGCAGGCTGTGGAACCTCCGGTGCCTGAATCATAGCACGAGAACTTTGATGCTGGAAGCTGCCATAAACTCGAGGGAAATATCTGACAATGTGCCTTGGATTACTACAAGCATGGCAAGACCTCATCTGCTGCGGCTGAGCACCCCTCAACCTCAGGCAAACCATCTTGAGATGACCATACTCGCCACACTCATAACATCCGCGCGACTGCTGAGGGAACTGAGGCTGACCCTATCGACCTGAATGACCACCTGAAGTACTATGAGTGACACAGAAAGCTGACTGAAAGGGCCTGGGAGGATGGCCTCTACCATAAGTAACTCTACCTCCAAACGAGGTACCATTGAACTTGCCTGCGCGATGGGGCCTCTTGTCCGACCCATGACCACCTCCTTGTAGCAAAGTTATCTCATCTCTACGGCCTACATTGGCCGCCTCCTGAAAAGTGATCTCACTCCCGGCCTGATCCACTATACTCGACTGACCTGCCACCGCTGGATGAACACCTGGAAGCTAACTTGCTGGAATGACACTCTCCATGAAGCCTACCAATCGGACTAGAGCGTCCTGAAGAACTGCGATGGCAATGAACCCCTCTAGGACCTGAGCTGGGCCCACTGGGACAGCTGGGGCTGGAACCTCCTCCTCCAAATCAACCTGAGGCTCCGCCACTAGAGCTACTGTTGGGGTCTCGGACTGCTACGCGGTAGAAGAGGAAGTACGTATTCTCCCCATCTACGGAGGAACAAAATAGAAATTCAATCGGTACTTGAGAAATAGAACCGCACAACAAGAAAGAACAAATGTGAAACTTTCCTAACTCTGTAGCCTCTGGGGATAAATACATACGTCTCCATACTGATCCCTCAGACTCTACTGAGTTTGTCCATGAGTTGTGAGACCTATGTAACCTAGTGCTCTGATACCAACTTGTCACGAACCGGATTTCCCACCCTCAAGAATCGTGATGGCGCCTACTAATAAGAGCTAGGCAAGCCAATTATCAAATACCTCTTTTAGCTAACATCGACAATATTAACAACAATGAAGCATTTAACGAATAAAGCGGAAGTCTCAAATAAAATTTACTAAAATAAATACGGAATTTTAATGGTCCTCTACCCAAGACTGGTGT
This sequence comes from Nicotiana glauca, assembly GCA_026770625.1. Classification (NCBI taxonomy): domain Eukaryota; kingdom Viridiplantae; phylum Streptophyta; class Magnoliopsida; order Solanales; family Solanaceae; genus Nicotiana; species Nicotiana glauca. The sequence continues at coordinate 63,121 of MU688263.1, read as the reverse complement.
CACAATACTCACGGACGTCTAGAGAATACTAAATACAAGGTTCGAATGAAGCATAGAACTATCTGCTACGGTACAATGATAAAAAAACTAAATAAAATGGAAAGGACTCCGGGCCTGCGGACGTCAACAAGGCTACCTCAAATGTCCCTGGACTGGAAGCTCGCTCCCAAAATGCTACTGCTACTCAAATGCTGCTCCAACATATGGATCTGTGCAAAAAGATGCACAGAGTGTAGCATCAGCACAACCGACCCCATGTGCTGGTAAGTGCCTGGCCTAACCCCGTCGAAGTAGTGACGAGGCTAAACCGGACTATCAAACAAACCTGTGCAGTTCAAATATATATACACACAATAGAAAAGAATACAGAAATTTAACAAGTCAAAAGGCAGGGGAGCATGCTGTAGGGGCTGTAGCAGTTTAGAATACAAGGTTAATGAATAAGGAATGTAACGGTACAACTACAAAGTCAACGAGAGTAATAATCAAAACATGGCACAGAATGTCCCTTCGTGCATTAATAATCAAAACAGGGCACGGAATGTCCCTTCGTGCATTAATAATTAAAATATGGCACGGAATGCTCCTTCGTGTATTAGTAATCAAAACATTGCACGGAATGTCCCTTCGTGCATTAATAATCAAAACATGGCACGGAATGTTCCTTCGTGCATTAATAATCAAAACGTGGCATGGAATGTTCCTTCGTGCATTAATAATCAAAACATGGTACGGAATGTTCCTTCGTGCATTAATAATCAAAACATGGCACGGAATGACCCTTCGTGCATTATCACTCTTCCTCACCCAAACAGCAATCACAACCAAACCGGGCGAGGGGATAAACAAATAATAAGAAATATCCTGGCAAGAAAAAACACAAGCAAATAGCTAAATCCCGGCAAGGGAGCAACAACAATAACCTTCACATCCCGGCAAGGGAGATAATCAATATACTCAAACCATCCCGGCAAGGGATTAATCATATCTCTTTCTATTTCTTTCATTTCTTACTCATTAGTCTTTTTATTGTTCAAGCCAACGCTCCAAAGAATTTACAATTCACAATCAATCCCCATACTCTTCACATTAGATAGGATTCATCAATTAACATGGAAGAGTCATAACAATAACAGAATAAGTACAAACAAGGACCCACGGTCATGCTAGACACCGGTGTATAGATACTCGTCACCATGCCTATACATTGCACTCAACATTTAGCAATTAGCAAACAACACCCTAATCCAATTCCCTCAAGCCAAAGTTAGATCAAACACTTACCTCAAATGCTCCAAACTCAACTCAAGCCTCTAGTATAGCTTTACCCTTCGAATTCACCACCAAACCGCTCGAATCTAGTCACAAATTACTTGAATGTATCAACAAATGCTAATCGGATCAATTTGAATGCATGAAAATGAATTTCTCAAAGTTTTACTCAAAAGTTCCCAAATGCCCCCGAGCCCACGTGTTCAAAACCTGAGGTTCGAACCAAAACCCGGTTCCACATTCCCCACGAGTTCATATCTATGATTAGTTTTGAAATCGGACCTCAAATTGAGGTCCAACTCCCTAATTTAAAGAAAACCTAAGTTATACCCAAAATCCCCATTTTCACCAATGGAAATCCTTGATTTTAAGCTGAAAACATATTTAATGATGTTAAAGATTAAAGAAATTAAGTAAAAATTGACTTACAAATGATTTGGAGAAGATAGGTTTCTTGAAAAATCGCCTATGGAGTTTGTGTTTTGAAAGAATGAAGATAAAGGGTTTAAAATTCGTCTAAGTATGAAAAATGCAAGCCTCAGATGTGGGAAACGCGAACATGGGTTCGCAATTGCGAACCCAGCAGGTCTGGGAATTACCAGATTCTAGTTCGCATTTGTGAACTCTGAAGAATACTGGAAAGTTCGCATTTGCAAATTTGCGAAGGCCCAATTCGCATTTGCGGACAATCGTTCGCATTTGCGAAGACTGGGCTCATAGGCAGGCATTGCATTTGCGATGAATTTCTTCGTATTTGCGAAGATTGCTGCCCTGGTGAAAGATCGCATTTGCGATGAGAAGCTCGCAATTGCGAGTTCGCATTTGCGATGAGAAGCTCGCAATTGCGAGTTCGCATTTGCGAATGCTGGCTTCGCAAATGCGAAGCCTGCATTACTGAAAGATACCAGATTTTGCAAAAATGAGAAATGCAATCCGATGCCTATCCAAAACTCACCCAAGCCCTTGGGGCTCCAAAACAATTATGCACACAACCTCAAAAATATCATACGGACTTACTCGTCTGATCAAATTGCCAAAATAATATCATATACATAGAATCAAACCTCAAATCGCAAGATTTCTTCCAACTTTTTCATAAAACACAAATTTTCCATTTTTAAGTCCGAAACACGTCAAACGACGTTCGTTTTAAACCAAACTTTACAGATAGCGCTTAAACCATATATAAGCCTTGTACTGGGCATCGGAACCAAAATACAAGCCCGATACCATAGTCTTTTAATCAATTTTAATTTCCAATTTCCTTAACAATTTCAGAAAAACAATTTCACAGAAAAATTCTTTTCTCGGGATCTAGACCTCGGATTTCTACTCCGGGCACATGATCGAGTCCCATATTTTTCTACGGACCCTCCGGGATCGTCAAATCACGGGTCCGGGTCCATTTACCAAAAATGTTGACCGAAGTGAACTTTAATCATTTTAAAACCATATTTTAAAATTTTTCACAGAATTTAACATATAATCTTTTCGGCTACGTTTACGGACTGTGTATGTAAATCGAGGCAACTAAAGGTGAGGTTTTCAAGGCCTCGGAAGTTCGGAATGAAAGAGAAAACAGGTGATGACCCTTTGGGTCGTCACATAGGCTACCAATTCAAATGCGATACAAAAGGAAAACGAACTCTGGAAGGAATTACCTAACCCACGCACTAATACGGACTTTCCTTAGAAAAATAGGAAGCAAGGCATACAAAAATATCATATAGAAAACTATACTCAACATCACACCATTGTGGCTCGCAACCCGATCCATATAACATACCCATTGTGGCGTTCCACCCAATCCACACATAGATCTCACATAAGGAGAAGCACATCGAGTTGAATTTGCTCATTACAACAAAATACAGAATATTCCCTGAGGGAACATATAGCGCTATAAGCTACAAAACTCAAGCACAACTGAGGTGCGATATACAATTTGAATCTCAAGAGCCAATTTGCTTATATAACATCATTTTTACATGGATCCTCAACACATAAGCAATTTCTCAATCCATATCACAATTCACACGGCGTATGTATCACTGCATGAAATATCTGATAGTGAAATTACACCCTGACTACTCCCCCATAAGGAGCGCATTGCTGAAATGAACACCTCTGACCTGATATAGGGCCCATACTCACATTAAATCCACCCACAAATCTTAAGTCGATTTCTGATTGCACCAACTAGGCTAATAACTTTTCATGGGTCCACAATAACCCCCTTTTCTAGTAACACACAAGATCAACCGTCATAATCGAAAAAATGCTCCATAATCCACAACCCAATAAACCAAGTGCCCTCCAGGCATCAATTCTCAATTTAACGACATCGCCACAATCTTCATACTTGGTTTAACTTCTTCAACCAATCAAGTGGCTAAATGCCACACCTATACAACCTTCCCGTGGGCACGCTCCCACAACCTTTCACACCAGGTAACAAGTCTGCACAACCTCACCACCGACCATAAAATGCTATAAGGAAAATTAAGAATCCACAAATCAATACACGAATCCTCTTGTACAAGGAACTGATCTTAGGTGACACTGAAGACGATACCAATTTACTTTAATCATCAAAACTTTTTTCCTGCTCATCCGAGCTCGCGACATCCTTGTCCACACCGAGCTATTACCTTGATCTTCACTTCAAATTCCATACCCCTCATTGCGCCTATCATGCCAACATACAATAGAACACGCTTTTCATCATAGATTCGGAACCACTATTAGGATAACACTTCATCATATAAAACTTCCCACTAAACTCATTTTAGGAGAACCAAAGCAACACGCAGGTGAATCCTCAGAGTCGTAGAACATTCAAATCCTAAAGCTGTGGTCTAATCCACCACAACCCTTTCGGGATCCGCCCATACATAACAGGCCATAACGGTAGAATACCTCTAAATAACATCAATTACGGTGGCCGACAGGCCTCACATGTATCGTCACAAATCACTTGCATAACTTGATCACGCTGAAGGAACCAATCACTGACACCAATATGCCAATTCAACTATGGCTAATCAATCTGCCTTCTTCCAATTTATCCTTGATTGCCTTAGAAATAATACTAACTCCATTCAACACATAACATACTCCATCTGCACTCATCTCGAGTGACCTTGAATTACAATACCATGTTGTCCCAAATCTCACAATCCATTTCATACCTTCCTTGCGCGCACATTCACACCCTCAACTGATATGCCCATTGTGATGACCCGGATCGTCGTCACGTGAGTTACCACCCTGTTTCCCCCATATTATGTTGTTTTACATTTCAATATCAGTATTTGAGTTGATAGGATATAATTGAATTGGTTTTAGTTGGAACTGAGACACATAGTCTCTTTGAAGGAAGCTTGTTTTGGAAAAGTCAACCGGAAGTTTACTATATAGTTAGAAGGCTCGGATGTGAATTCCATTGATTTGGTTAGCTCTGAGAGGTGATTTTTGACTTAGGAGTGCGATCGGAATTGAATTTGGAGGCTCGGTGTAGAATTATGCTTGAATTGGCAAAGTTTGAATTTTGGCGAATTTCAGTTGATAGGCGAGATTTTGATCCGAGGGTCAGAATGGAATTTCGAGAGTTGCAGTAGCTTTGTTAGGTGATTTTGGATATGTCTGCAATGTTTTAGGTCATTCGGACATCGTTTGGTTGGGTTTTTGATCGAAAGTGCATTTCGGAAGTTCTTGAAGAACTTAGGCTTTGATTTGGTGAAATTTGATAATTTTGATGTTAACGATAGTGTTTTGATGATTGGACCAAGTTTGAATAACGTTATAGGATGTATTTTTGGTTGAGGTCCCGAAGGCCTCGGGGGGATTTCGGATGGCTAACGGGATGAAATTTGGAGTTTGGAGACTGCTGAAGGGTTCTGGTATCTGGCATTTTCGCTTCTGCGGAAATGGACCGCAGAAGCGGTTCCGCATAAGCGAAAGGGAAGTCGCGGAAGCGGAAAGTGGTTGTTTGGCATTTTTCCGCAGAAGCGGACTAAGTTCCGCATAAGTGGTCACCGCAGAAGCGATTATGGACCGCATAAGCGGTCATGGGCGACTTTAAGGAAAACTGCAGATGCGGTGAGAAGGCCGCAGAAACGGTATCGCTTTTGCAAAAAATGTACCGCAGAAGCGGTCCTGGGAAAGATAAGGGAAACCACAGAAGATGAAGACAATCCACAGAAGCAGAAGTCGCAAAAGCGACATTTGTATCGTAGAAGCGGAAATAGGCTTGGGCAGAAAGGTTAAGTTCTGGAAATGGGACTTCGTTCCCATTTTCCCTTTTTTGACGATTTGGAGCTCGGTTAAAGTGATTTTTGGTCCGATTTTCATAGAGAACAACGGGATTCAACACGCGTGGAGGCCAATTTGAGGGGCAAGGGCGTCGCGAGCGAGGAATTTCACCAGTTCGAGGTGAGTAATGATTTTAAATGATGTCCTGAGGGTTTAAAACCTCGAATTTGCACAACGTAGTGCTATGTTGAGGTAAGACACGCGTTGTATTACGGGCGCGGGGTCATTTACTATTGGGGATTGTGACTTGGTCTATCCCGGTTGATATTTTACCGCGTAATTGGCAAGGACTTGTTGTTTTTCACCATGATTTGGGCTTATTTCCATATTTGGGCTTCGTGCCAATTACTTGAAATCTTTTATGGATTTACATCACTATTTTCCTCACTAATTG